>JANDBE010172326.1:0-10084 GCA_024320915.1 Erigeron philadelphicus
GGTGTTGGCTACCACATATCCAACCGTGTCTGCCCGGGAACAGAAAATCCCCGCTCTAATATCACAGAAGTCCACCATTGTGGCCAGAAAAGTTGCAGTCCGTACTCAAGAGTCTCCAATATGTAAATCTTCTACGCTTGAGCTCAAGCTACCAATTCCTGCCAAGAAACCACTGTTCACTGCCAATATGACGAAAAAGACGCCAGTTCCATCTAGGGACTGTGCCAATAAACAGCGGGTCCCTGTCCAAACATCGCTGGTTTGTACCCAGAAACCATGGGTCCCTGTCCAAACACTGCCGACCCCTACCCAAAAATCACAGATCTCTGTCCAAAAACTACGTGTCACTACTCAAAAACCTCTTCCTGCCCAAAAACGACAGGTTGCCCAAAATCTGCGGGTCCCTGCCCAAAAACAGGCCTCTTCCCAAACGTCACATGTCGCTATCCAAAAACCGTATGTCCCTACCCAAAAACCAAAAGTCCCTGCCCAAAAACAGCTCCCGTCCCAAAAACTACGGCTCTCTGCCCAAAAATCACTCCCTGCCCAAACACTACAAGTTGCTACCCAAAATCTGCGGGTCTCTGCCCAAAAAACGCCCTCTTCCCGAACATCACAGATTGCTACCCAAAAAGCGCATGTCCCTACCCAAAAACCAAGGGTTCCTGCCCAAAAACTACGGGCCCGTGACCAAAAAACTCACCTGTCCCACAAACCACGGGTTGCTACCCAAAATCTACGGGTCCCTGCCCAAATTCCGCTCTCTTCTAAAAAATCACAGGTCACTACTCAAAAACTACAGGTTTCTGCCCAAAAACCACGATTCTCTCCCATCCTAGCTAGAAAACCATTGGTTCCAATTGTAGAGTTGTCATCACATGTTTCCACTACTTCTGAGGTCATACCGCCACATGTTAAAAAACCTTATAAACGTGTTTCTTCTACTTGTGAGCTCAAACGACCAGTGGTTCAATGGAAGTTCTAAAATCAAAGCATTTTTTGACCTGGTATGTTCCATTATCGATGACTTTGCTATTGTGGATGGATATTAGTTGTTGAAAGCTGACATTTTATACATTTACATGCAGAAGACGATGGTGAACAGGGCTTGCAGCTGAGTTACAAGCAAAGCCGTACTACCTATACAGCTAAGGGATGTTCCAGTATGCATGATTTTGCTATATTAGGTAGATTTACTTGAACTTATTTTTCTACTTGTATATGTAGACCACAAAGAGTGCATGCAGCTCAACAGATCATCATCAGTTGTTGGATGGTTCGCCATTGTATAGAAGACTACTTCAGTTAATCTTTAGGTTAGCTCGTTGCTCTCTATAATGATTAATAGATAGATTATAACTCTTTTTTGCCCGCATCTCTAGAAGCGTTTCTAGTCATCTAAATAACTTTCTTTCGTTTTATTTTTTCAAAGGTTTGTAGTCCCGTGCTAGAAAGATGCATGGATTTGTTGTATCCAAAATCCAAATGAAAATAATTAATTTCAGATAGTAAACATTCCAACGAAGCATGTATCTATTGATGTGCATGTTGCTTTTCAGGGTGATATATGACATGCAACACCGTTTATTATGTGTGTATACTTACATTGACTCGTTCACTGAAAAATGTACAAGATATGTGCAACACTTTTGTATTTCATTAGTAAAAACAATTCATTTAACATGTGGGATGTCATTCATCCAGTCTGAGCGTATATATTTGTAGAGGTCGCCAAATGGTTTAGGGCAGGTGGGTTTGGTAGCGTGTCACTTGTGTGTATACTTACATAATCCATCAACTGAATAATAAATCGCTTTGGTTTAATTGGTTATTTGAAAAGCTTAGAACCAGTCAAGTTTTGGGTTCGTTGTATTAAACTGATAGTGGATTTTTGAGACCGGATAGTTATTGTTGAGAATGAATTAGGGTTGTATATTTTGTGTTTATAAGTGTTGAAGTTGAAACTTTATGTTTATTTGTGTTCTGATTGTTACATATCTTATTTATCAGTGATATAAAAGGGTTAATGAACGCTCTACATCAGATCAACGCAATAGCAGAAGGATGGACAGAAGAAAAAAAGCGCAGACTATCTCCAGGTGAATTTACTTTTTTCCTTGATTTGTGTACGTTTTATTCTACTTATTATATGTGCTGTTGGTGAATTGAGTTTATATAAGCTAATGAAGTGCTCTTTGAAGCTTATGCATATTTGTGTTATCCGGATATCTGCATAATAAGATAGCTATTTGGTAGATTGTGGATATGTTCTGGTGAAGCTGTATCCTGACTCCTGAGATTAAGTTCAATGATCAGATTACGAGAGTGTTTTCAATGTAGGATATAAGTTAGTAAAGTTATGAATGTAGTTGAGATATTCTTAGATATCTTACCTTGAAATCATGTTACTATATTTCTCCCTGGATAGGCTATGCTTGTTTCGGACCCTAACAGGAATTATTGGTGAGCAAACCATGTCTAGCGATCTTACTGACCCCATTAGCTTTCTTGGTCACTTGAAATGAACTTTCTTATTCATGCTGTTCATGCTGGAAATATATTTGTCGGTCTTATGGTAGGATTTATAGGTCCTCATTAGAATTTCACCACTAAAGCTGTTTGTTTTTGTGGTGTTGGTATCGACTTGATGGACTCATTAGAATTTCACCACTTTCATATCCTAGCTATATACTTGTGTTACCGTCCTTTTTGTAGAGTAACAGTTAAAGTGTTTCTTGTTTGTGTCTGATCTGGTTTGTAAGAAGAAGACGACGAGTAGGACATGGTTTTTCTTGTTATAAAGGCGGGCTGTTCCGGATCTGGAAGGCTTGCGATATCACTCACAAGCATTAAAACCACATTTGTCATGGTAGGGCGATCTCCTGGATCTTCTTGCACACACAAGAGCCCAACAATTATGCACTTCAATACCTCACTTGAATTGCATAATTCTAATATTCTTTGATCCATCAACTCAAATGGCATATTTTCTTTCAATAAATTCCTGACCTATCATTGTTAGCAGATGAAAATAATCGAAAAGTAAATTTTAAATTCAAATTGATAATAAAAATAAATAATGCTGTTAATTAAGAAAAATAGTTTACTCACATTGAGAAGATCATGTGTTCTTTTTTCCGCAATGATTTCCAGAACAACTACTCCAAAGCTAAAAACATCAGATTTAATTCAAAAGAAGCCCTCTAGTGCATATTCTGGAGCCATATATCTGCTCCATGGAGGAAGTTGTGAGGAAAATCAATATACATTTTGTCTTTTCCAAATGTGAAATTATTTAAGTAACCAAATACAGTCTTCCTCGTGTTATGTGCTACAAAATTGTTTTTCATAGTGTATGGGGAGGATAAAGTATAGCCTCTATCTAAGATAGAGAGACTGTTTCCGGTTTTACCTAAAGTAGAAAAAGGCCTTATGTCTTGCATGTCAAGGATCAAATACTTGACTTCCTTTAGCAATGATAATGAGAATCACATCATTTAAAGGTTAAGTAGTTCACATGTGAAAGCATATGCTATTATCTCTCTTTGATTTTATATTTTGAATGACTATACTCTATTTGGAATTGGGTTTGGATAGTTTTTAAGTGTCACTTCATTCTACTACAGGATCTTTTAAATATTTTCTCATTAGTTCCTACATATATACAACAATGAAGACTAAAAATTTTTCTACCCAACTATTATACGTTAATATAATTTCTGATGCATTTGTGAATGTTACTCTGTATGTATAAAAAGATTAAAGAGTTGGAAGAAACTTAGATCAGGTTTCCCTTTCTTTTATTACTTGGAGGCAAAGTTTCTTTTTCCCTATATAAACATAGCTCCTATTGTTGTAACTTTAAGCCACAAAAATTATACTGTAATTCTCTAGTTTGGCACGTGGATTAAACCAGTCATTCGGTTGGTGTAACTGGACATAACTAAGTTACATTCTTGTGTCGTATTGTTGTGATCCTTGTCACACGGTTCATTCTTTTGGCCCCCAAATCCCTAACGCAATGTACGTTAACTATTTGAGGATAAGAAATTTTAGCACATTAGTTAAGAATTCTGAACATTTAGATAAGTATTGTTCATTAGTTTAATGGAAAAGCCCATGTTTGTATACTTACTAGGTTCCAATGACTCTGTTTGTGCTAGCTTCTGTTTCTCTGCCTTGAACTATCTTTACCAAACCGAAGTCAGATATATATGGGTTTAGTTCCTTGTCCAATAATATGTTACATGTTTTCAGATCTCTGTGAAGAATCCTCAATCGAGAATCTTGGTGTAGATAAAGAAGTCTTGGAGCAATGCCTATAATGATCTCATACCGTTTATCCCAATCCGGTAATATACTCGCTCCTTGATCTTGAAATGAGATGTTGAAATTAGCGTCATATAGTTCCAAAATTTCTAAGCTCAATATAAATGTACATATATATGAAATATAGAGGCTAACCAAATATGAACAAATCCAAGCTTTTGTTCGGCATATACTCATATACAAGTATCTTTTCATTTCCCTACATACAGTATCCCAACAACCTCACCTGATTACGGTGTTGAAGTTTAGCGATCAATATCACTTCATTTCTGAATTCTTCTTATCCTTGGCCAGAAAGACTAGACAATCTTTTTACAGCCACTTCCAATCTTCCTGGAAGCTCACCCCTATCACATTATAATAATTATATGCATGCAAGGAACATTGTAGAGATGAGTAATTGTAGGTTAACGTTTAGGGATCATTACCTTATAGACTGGCCCGAAACCTCCTTCTCCAAGTATTTTAGCATCTGAAAACTTACCTGTTGCATCTAATATGCCTTGAAATTGAATAAATGGTATCCCAGTGCCTTCTGTATCTTCTTCTCTTAATTGATCTACTCTGATGCACAAAATTTCTTCCTAATCAACATGAACAACCTAAGTTTTTGATGTAATACCCATTTAGGTGATAATCTAAAAGGTCTCATAAGTTGACTCAACTTTTTAAAAAAATTCTTTGATTCTTTTTACTAGTAACAAAAATGTTAGACAAGATGTTCAGTTAGTTATGCCTGCAATGGAATTGAAGGTTGACAGTTAGCTAGTTACCTTGTTCACTACTGTCTTGTTTCTTGTAATGCATGTAGCTAAGACTTCCTAACAATAAGGTCAACAAGATCACTAGGATTGCCATTATGAAGGTCAAAAGTTGTGGCGTCGCTATGAACGATGGGGATCCTTTTTCCTGGTAAAGGTTCACTATAGTACAGAATCAGAGATCGTTAACGCTTCCATTCAACTAATTATAGCATATATACTTTCTTACAAAACAAATGCAGAATTACCATAATGCAGAGAATAAGGATATAGAAAGTAAAAAAGTAAAATATCACAAAAGCACCTTTTCTGGAAAAACGAATAGAAATATTATGTGTTCCGTTTTCTTGAAGATTATTCAAATCAAAATCCCAGATCCAACAACTGTTTGCAGGCTGTCCACGCCTCACTTGTTCATCCTCTGCAGGAGTAACGAATTAGCCTTGAATTCACAGCTTTAAAGACACTTTTTCTTGCACTCTGACTCATTACTTAATGGAAAATATCCTAGCGTTGGATTTTCAAAATATATAAATAGAACATTTCCGAAGTCGTCATTGTTTCGACATATATCTGAGGTCCGCTTACAGCCTGCTGAATGATTTTCAGGATCAATACTTTTAAATCTTTCGATACAACATGTTTGATAATTACTTTGAGTACATAATCCATAAGGTCCACAGACCCCGAAAATACGACAATCATCTCTTGGCGACTCCCAATCCAAATGCCATTGAATATAACTTTCTACCGAGCTATAATATTGTAATCTTCCGGTATAACTCATCACTAACCTTGTATAGTTCTTAAAATTGCTGGAACATGACGTGTTAAAGGGAATGTATCCTTTTTGCGTCTGATTCGCTTGACATAATGTACTATTCATTGTAGAATATTTGAGCAAGATGTGTGCGTCAATTAACAATGGTTTTGGGTCAAAGTTCTTGATTGATTCTCTTCCACTTCTCCAATGATGTTTTAATCCATCAGTAGTATTCATAATGACAAATTGGGCTGTTTTTTCTTGTTTAAACATGAAGGTTCCGTCGCTTGGGTCATCAAGACTTTTCCAGGAAGTCGACATTAACTTGGTGTTCATTTTCATTTCAGGAAGAAAAGTATTTGTAGGATTATGGAAACTTTGCCATGTTATACTTCCTGTGGCATTGTCTTAGTAGAACAGTATTTCCAGAATCAAGCAGTTAAAACACCTTTTGTGAAGCCCCATCCGGAAACACCACAGATATTGTAAGTTTTTTCATTGTTCACAGAAGAATAGATAACTAACTTCATATATTGACCAAAAGACTAACTTTTCTATGAAAGGGTGTTTGCATGTGATAGACTTTGAAATTTGAGAGACTACATAATGAAATTGCTTTTGAGAAAATGCAGTTGTGCGTTCCAAGCATTTTTTTAGTGGTATTCAATTAATTGGAAATAGGTTTGTAGGGGTGTGGGACATAAGACATAACATTTTCCCTTGGTGACGATGGTTGTGATTGTGTTGTGCGATCGTAATTAGTTCCAAAGAGAATGAGGTGTTCCCATAATAAGATTCCCGGGCATTCTTTTGATGGCCTAAATTAGTTGCTTAGATGGGGCCGGAATGGCCAATGCCAATGCTCCACTAGCCAGGTAGGTGGGCCCTAACGAAGGTTCATCAAGAGCCCACCAAGATGGCCCAACCTTTGGGCCTTCCATTCCAGGAAAGGCTTAATTTTCGCATCCTATCACATCTATTATGCGAATAAGGAAATGGGAATGGATATATAGATGATATGAAAATTTAGTTATGCCTTAATGGTTTCGTTCATTTGTATTGCTGATTGTTCAATATTTGTGTTTGTCCTAATGGTCTCTATCGCAACATTCGTAGGCATTCATTCAGAAGACGACCCATGCAATCCAGAGACCGTTCTCCCTGCCATCCATCCAATGCTTATTATCGAGATAGGTTAACAGGGCTTTACTCCTATTTCATAGTTTCCCAACTAACTTTATTTTCGATAATGCTGCCATACTACTACATCTGCTTATAGATCCAGTTTGCTTGAGTTTGTTATGCCTGTTACATTATCTGAAGTTCTGTATTTGTATTTGCAGATGACGTGGAGGAATGTGGTTGTCATCCCAAGTTCTTTAATAAAGGGCCAGCTCCAGGTATGTCAAAATAAGAAAAACCTTGAACATGCATTTCACTTTATATATAAAGCATGATTTGGATTTAGTGTATTAGGAATGGTTTGACACGCTTGGCATAGTAAGTCTAAGCTCTGTTAGTTTAGGATTTCTAACACTTAACAAATCCAGGAATCAAAGATCTGATCTGGATAGCTTATATTTTTGTTAGACACTGATGCTAGGCTCACGTATAGGTCTGGTCCATTAAGTCTAGGTTCACATGTTCAACTGGTCTGACCAATTGGATTGTTTTAAAGTTGTTGGATTCAGCTCTCTTATCTTACTCCCACCTTCTATAGGAATACAAAGCCACCAACTCTATGTTTTGTAGCTTTGACCAAACCAGTTGTAACTAGTCCGGTAACAAGTGGGTAGAAATGATTTTATGGCCTTTTTCCGGTCTGAGCAGGCGTTTCAGGCTGCGTTGAAAACAACCACCCTTACCAAAGATAAACACCCTAGCACCTCTACTACATACTTTCTCATTCAACTACGTGCAATAGTCATTTTTCTTGGCATTTTAATTTCTTGTGGGTATACCAATTACCAAGTAAAAATGAACATAGGATGAGTTTTTGAATTCAAGTATGGGTTTATTTAACTTAACTTTTTAGTATTTTACTATGAATTTAATATTTGTGTCTTATTTGGCCGCTGTTCTAGATTTGGCACCCCCGTATATATTAAATCGTGTTGACCAGTAAATAGTCTGGTTTGAGGTTATATATTGTTTCGTTATGGCTTGTGAAGTTCATTAAAATTTCTATTGTCTGTTTTTTTTAAACATCACTTGATAGATCCAGTTTCAACTTGAGGCTCATTAAGTTTATCTTATCTTTGTATGTGTTTTCTTATGTGACTTCATGGACTGGATTTGCTTGCCAATATTTTAGTCTCACTGTATTTCATCTTGGCATATTCTCATGTTCTCGAGTCTTACGTAGTTTTTTTATGTTTTAAATTAGAACTTTTATGTATCGGCTAGTTTCTTACTAGAATAGCTTGAGTTTAATGACCGTTAACAGAATAACTTGATAAGTATGTGTTTTTATAAATGAGTTGATAGATTAGTTTTTTGCTTGTTATTGTTGGTACTCAATTTCATTCATTTTGGTTTGTTCTCTTGTTATGTGGTTATTATGATTTGTATGCTTTATAACTTATTTTATAAAAACACATAAATGTGCCCTCATAAAAATCGAGCCAGGGTAAATTCCTTTACCGAAAAATTGTGCCTACATAAATTTTACATCGTAAAATTGTTTACTTAGTCTAGGTTTGTTTGAGATATCCTTTATTAATTGTGATGCTCATCAAATCTTTATCTATCTCCTAAGATTTGTGTTGTTGATAGACTAAATTTTCTATAAAGAACTGTTCCCATGCGAAGGGTGTCCTGTAGCATACACATTGGGTACTTGTTTGAAACTTTATGCAACTCTACGCTCTACTAGTTTAGGATTTTTAACACGTTAAATATTACTCATCCACAGACATACTAGGATCTGATGTATATAGCTTGTAGTTATTCTTAGACTCTGTTAGATTAACATATGGGTCTAGCCTAATAAATCTAGGTTCGCATGTTCCACTTGTCTGGCCGGTTAGATAAGAAGAGTGAAAACACATCCATATTTACCATAAATCAGCTTGAACTGGTACACTGCTTGGTACTTGGTTTGACAAGCTGCCAGTTATGACTAATCCGGTAACAGGTAGTGTAACCGTTCAACTAGAACCATCATTGCGGCCATTTTTCTCGTCTGACCATCCAATCCAGATTGGGTTTTTAACATCTCCCCTTTTGAGCTCCCTGTCATGGTCATTTTACTTGGTTGATCTAACTGAATATAAATTTTGTATCTTGTTTGACCTCTGTTTTAGATTTGGTACCCCCATATTTTTAAGTTGGTTGAGAAACCATATAGTTTACTTTGAGTTGATGTGTCGTTTTCTTTATTTCGCTTGAGTAGCTCGTTAACTTTTCTATATTCTATGTTTTCATGCATGATTGACACTTGATATACTAATGTTCTTATAGTATTTCCTGTCTATCTATGTTTGCAACTTTTAAGTTTATGAAACAATTGAATTGACTCTGAGTTGGTTGATCGCTTATAGTTGTAATTTTCATTGCATTTATGCATTCGTTAAGGATACATGTTTTCTTATGAGTTGGTAGATCAGTTTTTGATGTCTAATGTCACTGTTTGGCATGTTCTCATGTCACTCTAGACTTGGAATTTAGATATATACATGAACCCTAATACATCAAGCTTTGTGCTAATAGAAATACATTGAGTTGGTTAAACGGATTTTACTTTTGAAACATAATAACTTTTTTGTTCATAGCATAAGTATTCTATATTAGTTGTTGGACTATGCTTTTGCTTGCTATAGTAGTTTTTCTTATCTCTGTATGTTTTTGCTTATGGGATCTCATTCACTGGATTTTGCTTGTCAATATTTTGCTGTCAATGTTCTTCATCTAGGCATCTTCTCATGTTATCGAGTCTTGCGTGGTTTATATGTTTTACATTGAGCTGGAATTTACACAAATATAAGTGCATCCCGTATAACTAATTTCTCGGGGCTGTTAATTAAATAGCTTGAGCTAAATGACCATTAATCGAATAGCTTAGTAAGTATTTGTGTTTTCGTAAATGAGTTGATAGACTAGTTCGTTGCGTCTTGTTGGTTTTCAATTTGATTCATTTTGGTTTGTAGTCTTGTTATGTGTTTTATTTAAACTTATATTATAAGAACACATAAATGTGCCCGGATAAACTTTAGTTTGTAGAATCGTGTTA
>JANDBE010172334.1:0-10083 GCA_024320915.1 Erigeron philadelphicus
TAGTAGGTGGGTAAATTCCTACTAGTCATCACTTATGTAAGAGCTAGTAGGTGGGTAAATTCCTACTAGCCATTATTATCCATGGCCATGTTGAATGTATTGTGATGTATTGAATTGTATGAAAAGGCTAGCTTGCTAGACCTTATATGTGTGTGATACACAATGTGAAAGGGCTTGATTATGATTATATGTATATGCATTCACTAAGCGATTTGCTTATTCTTTTAGTTGTTATCCTTTTTATAGGAGTTGGAAGTAGTAAGAACAAGGAAGCCATAGAGTGAAGATAGTTGGAAGCTTGCTAACTTGAAGGTTGGCACTTTGGGTAAATTGGGTAGATGACCCTTTTGACACTATGGCTCTTGATACATTGATATTTTGGTTTGGAAAACTTGAGTCATGTTTTGGGTTGTATTTTGGTATTCAACTTGTGTAAAGTCTTGGAGTTGTTTGTGGTTTGGCATTTTGGATAAAAATGGTGTCATATGGGTAATTGACCCATATATGGTGTAAATGATGTTTTGGAAAACTTTACTAGTGTAATTGTACTCTTTTCATATCTATAACGTTGATTAAAACTTCTGGAAATCATGATTTGGTGTCCTTATGGTTTAAAAATGGTTTCGGGTCATAACTAAGGTCTAAACTCATTTTTGGGTAAAAATGGCAACTTGGATGGGTTGGGTAAACTGCCCCATTTGTTGTTGGTCTAATTTTGTCGGATCTGGACTATCCACTGGTGTGATAGTCTAATTTTGTCGGATTTGGTCTAATTTTGTCGGTTTGGTCTAATTTTGTCGGATTGGTCTAATTTTGTCGGATTTGGACTATCTACTGGTGTGATAGTCTAATTTTGTCGGATTGGTCTAATATGGTCGGATTTGGACTATCTTCTGGTGTAATAGTCTAATTTTGTCACATTTGATATAATGGTAAAAAAAAAAAAAAAAAATTTCTTGTCGTTTTCGGGTTATCGAGTTGGGTCGTTTCAGTTGGGTCGTAGGTCTATTAGTTTTCGCCATCCCTGCTAGCACAATGGTTTTGTTCTGGTCACTTACTCATGATTTTGTTCAGGGAAAAAAGAGCTTGGACATCACTAACTTGGTTTTAGTGGTTGCAGGAAAATTATATGCCTTTTTGGTGCCAACAATTTGGTATTCAAGATAACCATGACTCCATATTTATAAGTTGTAGTAGGGCAGGTCGTCATTCTTAACCATTTGGAGATGCTATACTGGTTGTAGTTTCTTGGGGACATATTTGTGATCTGATCACAAGTCATGTCATGCTAAAGGCTTGTTTTAGGTATTACATTCTTTTGGGTCACAACTGAAGTCATCAAAGGAAATGAATAACAGGATTGTGCAAGTTTCATGACAGATATTTTTGTTATTTCACTGCCTGTATTAGCATTGATTTCAATAAACTGTGCCTTGACCCTTGGTAAACGTGAAGGCCCTTGTTGGGCCGGAGGTCGATTTGTTCGAGCTATCCCTGCTGTCACAGTGAAACCTGATACTGCCTAATGCCCGTACAAACATCCATCCCGTCACTATTGAACCCGGGAACCTCAAGGATATGCTCAAGAATTCATGAGACTTGCATCCTGAAACAATTTCCACGAAGCTAATTCATAGCATCAACAATGGCCTCGTTCCTCTCCAGACAAGACAACATGGAGGATTAATGAAGCTGTCTGACTAGCATTGAAGGCCGAAATAACAGTCGCAAAACCAGGAAAAAAAACAGCTGCATACCGAAATACAGCAGATGCAAACAAATGGTTTTTTGAAAAGAGTAATCTTGGAAGCAATTCTCTTGCTAGCTCAGAAGTGTAGCGCTCAACCAGTCAGCAACACATTTTCTAATTGTAGGATTCCATATAACTGCAGTTTTAGTTGTTTCTGATCAGATGGGTTGTAAAAGCACAAGAAGCCATGAGAGCTAATTGTGATACAAATAAGTTAAACAGAATCGTGAGCAGCTTGTGTTAGAAACTGTCATCATCATAGACAAAAGAAGTATATTTAATCATCCATTAGACCATTACCTATTAATATTGAAAACACAAGTTCACCAATTGCCGTTATATGCACACTTACTAGCTATTATTACTATCGGTTACTTATAAGTTATATAGCCCCAAATCAACCCATCAACAAGTAATGGTTCCATTTTGCTTCCAGCTCTCAAACAACCATAATACTAGTATATAGTTAATGATTCAGTATCCGATCCAAATGACTTATGGAAATTAAAATTTTTGTCGCAGGCTGATAAGTCTCACGCAGGGAATAGATGCTCCTACTTGAACGTAATGCCCAGTTACCTAAAGTGTAGTGTTTCGTTACAAAGCCATTGAGTTGTGATATATATATAAAGTAGTTAGGGAAGTCCTCCAAATCGAATGTTGTGTGACTTGTGTCAAATGTTCAGAGTTCTTTCTTTGATAGTAATTTTGAATCACTTGTTTGGTTTTGTTTTTTCTATTTTTACAATATCCGGTGTTGTTTCAAATCTTTTAGTTTATAGTATTTTTTTTGTACGAGACTTTTTAGTTTATATAACCCCGCGTTAGAAACTCCGAACCTGTCCACATAAGGGTAAGTGAGGCGTTTAGAACGCCAGACTTCATTTATAGGTGTCATGTGTAGAATTAACACACCTGTGGAAAAAAAAAAATATATTTCTAAAAAAAAAGTGAAAAGCGGCGTTCGAAACATCGAGGTTCCTAATGTTACATTATTTTATCTCAAAACACTAGAAACATTATATGGACTTAAAAAGTCACATCCTTAACAAAAAAAAAAAAAATCCTCTTTTCTAAGT
The DNA here is from genome assembly GCA_024320915.1 of Erigeron philadelphicus. Lineage (NCBI taxonomy): Eukaryota > Viridiplantae > Streptophyta > Magnoliopsida > Asterales > Asteraceae > Erigeron > Erigeron philadelphicus. The sequence goes on from JANDBE010172334.1 coordinate 2,830, forward strand.
ATGCATCAACAGCGGTACTAAAAGGGGCATCCTTGTGATTATCCAAGGAAATTTATCAAATTGGGCTTGTAATGTTAGACACCTGAGGTTGATGAAAAGGCTTTTTTAAAAGAAAAAAAAATCTTTAAAAAGCTTGATATCAGTAGGTACAAAGGCTTTTTTTTTATCAAAAGGTTGTTAATCTTCAACCCTTTGAAGAAAAACTTTTTTTTAATTCACACACAAAAAAGGCTTTAGAAAGAGCTTTTCCATTGACGTAAATGACTTTTCCTTATTTTTAGTTAATAGATTGGTTGGTTGGGAAACTAAAAAGCTTTTAAAATTTTTTTGTCATTGGAGATGCCTTTAGGTGAGTTGTTTACATTTCGAGAGTATCTAACAATAAAGATGACATAAAGGTTGCCATTTGTTCAAGTAAAATCAAAGAAAGAAAATTTAATTTATACTTTTCTAATAATCGTGTACGGTTAATCATCCAGATTGATTAGCTCGTTTAGTATAATATAACATATAACTAAGTATAATATAACATATATTAATTAACTATGAAATTTTAAACATGTCCTATGAAAAACAAACAGATTAATATTTCAATTCATAATATAAAATATAAATAAAGTAAAGTTTTTACTAAAAAAAATAGTTAAAAAAATTAATATATTATATTATCTATTAGACCACATCAATATAAACGATGTAAAAATAACGTTATGGAACAAAATCTAAAACGAAAGCGCATATTTAATGGGCCGGGGCTTATATATTAATCTTATATTGAAGGCCCTTTAGGTTTATGGAACAAAATCTCACTATTTAAAGACACGAAACCAGGTCCTCACTCTAAAACGAAAATCCCTACGTACCAATTCATTCGTATATTCCCCAAAATAAAATCAAAATCAAAATAATGTCGTCCGAATATATCCCACTAAAAGTTCAGGCGGAAATCTTGAAGAGGCTTCCTGTAAAACCGTTACTCCGATTCCGATCAGTCTCAAAACCATGGAAGCGTTTGATCGACAGCCCTGATTTCATTGTTTCTTATGGCGTTCGTCATCCCCGGCCCAGTCGTTTTATTATAAGTCACGAAGATGCTTCTATTGTTAATGAGTATAGACATTTCAGGTTTTTTGCTGATCATAGTTCTGTTCCTAATTTTATTCCTGGTGATTTTGTTCCCACTGTTCCTTACGGTGACCTCCTTTTATTGCGTGATGGTCATCCTTGTCTAGTCGATAGCTCTCACGGTTTGTTGTGCTTTAAGACAATTTATCACGAATGTATGTATGATGATTATCACAAATATATGTATGATGATTCTTTGTCGGAATTATCACTAGAGATGGTTGTTCTTTGGAATCCTTCCATTAGGAAATCCGTTCGTATTCCAGTGCCATTTATGTATGATTACCCGAATAGAAGTTATAAGGTGGTTAATGCTTTTGGTTTTGGAGTTTGTCCAGTCACTAATGATCCAACTATTCTCAAGATGAAGTGGATAGATAAGCCTGGCATTAGCCCTTGGAGAGTTCGAGTTTTTACTTTGAGCACCGGGACTTGGAACATCCTATCTACCAATCTGCCCCGCGATTCAATTGAACTTAAAGGGTCTCAGGTTGTTATCGATAGATTTATTTATTGGGTTGCTTTTGACGGGCTTGATGCGGAAGATGGTCGATCTCAATCACCTTTTCTGATCATGTCATTTGATTTGACTGCCAAAGAGTTTAAAGAGATTAATCTCACAGGTAGTTTAACCCACAAGCGTTGTGGTATTGAGAGTATATCTAAGCTACGGGATTCTCTTGTTTTGCTTGGATATCATAGAGAGTATAAAGGAGACCCATCAGTTTGCTGTCTGTGGATGATGACAAAGGAACAAGGTGTTAATATATCGTTTACAAAGCTATACAACATCAATGTTCCACATGCTAAAGTAAAGAAATTGCTAGGATTTAGGAACACAGGTGAACTTATACTAGCAACAAAACAAAAAATCCATTGTGGTTCCAAGCTTGAAATATACGATCCCAACTCAGAAGCCATTGTTGATCTTCATATGTTTGGAGTAGATCATTCCTTCTTTGTGTGTTCTTATATGGAATCACTCCTTTTGCTTGATCAGTTAGATGATATTATATATTCGATCACTAACTAATCAATGGCGTTACAAGATGTGGGTGGATCAACCAAGTGATGTACTACACCAAGGAGAGACCAGCTTGCTAAGGTAGAATAAAAAACTTTCGTCTTGTATATGTGATGTCATTATTGACTTCAAATTTAAGACTTGCTCAAAAGTTTTCAATTTGCAAATGCTTGAATTATTAAAACTCCATGTCTTGTTGTTGGTTGATCCAAAACGATTCCGTGTGCTTCAAATTTGATGTGACATCCCAAATGACAACGGGAGTTTTTATCAGTTTGTGTGTTTTGGAATAGTTATATTTAATATTTTGTGTATAGTTTTCTGATTTACTGGGTTGTGTGTGGTTGGTTTACATGCAAATGAAGTTTTGGAATGAACTGTGTTAATGATTGATCACATGATTGAAGTTAAAATTGTATTAATTCATGTGGGTAACAGGAAATATTGGGTAAAGGGATGGTATCTAACTCGGGCTTGCAGCTGGGTCAGAAAACGGGCCCTGATTGGTTAACAGGTGATTTATACATGGTATGATGTGAGAATGTCAAAGATCAATATCATTTTTGTCTACAAAATTGTAATAGGAGCAACATTTTGGCAAGATTTGTGACTACTTTGCAAAAGTGTAGCAGCGATAAAAATCTAGCTATCCATAAAAGACTTGCATCGATAATTTTTGAAACCGATGGCCGGATCGCAAATATTGAATCGATGAATTTTCATCAACAGTTTGTCATTATTATTATTACAATTTGGATTTCAATTTGAATATGGTGGTGGTCTCTTATCATTTTGATTTTAGTATTTAATGTTAACCAAAAAAAGTTGTTATAAAAAAAGGTAATATCTCCGATATTGTTATAAAAAGTTGTTATCAGTTGGGTGGGAGCGAGTTGGACACAGTCGTGCCGGTATTAGTGCCCTCCTATTCGAGCGTTACACATTTAATTAAAAAAAAAAAAGTCAAAGGGCCCACAATCAACGGTCTTCTCCTCCTCTTTCTCTTATCTTTATCTTCTCTTCTCTTCTTCATTTTTCTTCTCTTTTCTTTCGGTTCTTGCGGGCCGATGTTGGAGATGGTTTTGGAGCAAAAACGCGCCATGTGTGAGATGCACGGATGACCGATGCCTTAGTTGTATGTGTATGTTGATTAAATTGTATGTTTTTAATTGTTTTTGTATGTTGAATAAGATTATGTGTTTTATTTGTGTTTTAATGTATTGTTAAAATATTAAATAAAATGTTTAGTTTTTAAAAATAAATAGAAATTAAATTAAATAGAAAAGGGTGGGGATGAGATGGGAGGGGTGGCGAACATTTAATAAATCTGATGTATAAAACAGAAAATTTGAAAGGAAACTAACCATTTGTATGATGGGATAAAAGATGCACTAAAGACCGTAATGGGCTAACCCGGTAAAGCCAGTGAACCATAAATCAGTAAGCCCACTAGGCCAACAAACTATAAAGCCCAATAACTAATATAACCCATTAAGCACATAATCCAAGCAAGGTCAAGCCCAATAAATAAATTAAGCCCAAGTCACTTAAAAGCCCATAACACTTAGGCCCAATTGGTGATGGCCCATAACACCTAAACGAGGTTCATAAACCTAAATGATCATAAGACATAGCGACACGGTAAGTTACACATGTGTAAGTTATATGGACTTTTTTTGGACTTTTTTTAGGTGGACTCGTTTTATCTTTTCTTTAACTATATATATATATATATATATATATATATATATATCAATCAATATCTCAAATACGATGAAACATTTACTTCCTCCATTTTCTGAACTTTAAGTTGAAGAAAACCCCAAAATATCCGTGTCACTTATTCATACTACCCTTAAAAAAATCTCAACCACTTATTTCTCTCTCTCTTCTCAAATATCAACTGCTATTTTTTTTTCTATGTTCTATAAATCATTTTATTCCTCTACTTCATTTGAAATCTTTTATCTCAAATTATACATCGATAAATTATAAAAATTATATGGGTGTGTTTAAAGTTTCATGCTCTTTCATTATAGATGTCATTTGATATACTTTCGACGAATTTTTAAACCTAAGGACGCAGCTCGTACGGCTAAGACATTTGGTTATCAAACTCTATGACCTATCACCTCCTATGACCTATCACACTCTATGACCTCCCACTACAGAACACACCCTCACTGCGGCGCAATGAGGCAAATCAGAAACGGGACGAGAGTTCCCACTGCGGCACAGTGAGACTCGTCAACCCTCACTGCGGCGCATTGAGGTCCAAATCACATGCTGGTCACGAGGTCAAGACTGCGGCGCAGTGGGCTCAACCCACAACCACTGCGGCGCAGTCTCATGAATTTCTGGTCAATATATTAAAATTATCACGAATTAATTCAACCTATAGGGGGTAATTAACCAATCCAATAGTTGTATTAAACATCAATTACTACATTAACTCACTTTAATTCCCCCCGCCCCCCACACGTGTTCATCAAAAATCCCTAAATTTCCAAAATCCTAGGTTTGATTTCGACTTAAATCCGGATGAACAAGTGTTAAATTCATGAAATTAAACATCACATTAACATCACTAACACATATCCCACAAAACCACCAATTAATTTAACAATTACAACCTCAAACTACGAAAATAAAAAATATAAAGAAAACACAAAGAAAAGTTCAAGAAAGCTTACTCCTTTACCCATGATGATGATGAATGAGAGATAACTCACGGATTCAGCACCCATTTTTTACATAGAAAAATTTTTGAATCGCACAATAGAACACTTACCTCAATCCGCTTCACACCAAAATTCTCACCTGCACTTTTCTTGACAAAAATACATCAAAACAAAAATAAAATCCAAAACTAAAAATGCAATAAAATGGAACACGGGTTGCCTCCCGAGAAGCGCTTAATTTATTTACGAGTCATTAGCTAGACTCGACCAACTTTCAAACTTAAGATTCAAAAATGGGGATCTCCTCAATGATCCCCTCAACTTGTTCTTCTTCCGCATACAACTTAAGCCTATGTCCATTCACTTTGAAAGAACCATTACCATCCCGCTTAAACAACTCCACATAACCCGACGGGTAAACATGCTTAATAACAAAAGGTCCTATCCACCTCTAAGTAAGCTTAGGTTGTTTGATCTTAAACTTAGACAAAAATAACAATACCTTAGCTCCTACTTTGAACTCCTTCCTACGGATCCTCTTGTCATGGTAAATCTTAGTTCTCTCCTTATACAACCTCGAATTCTCATAGGCACCTAAACGAAGCTCATCAAGTTCATGCAATTGCAACATCCTAAGTTCACTAGCTTCCATCATGTCTAGGTTCAAATTCCTCAATGCCCAATACGCCTTATGCTCTAATTCAATCGGTAAATGACAATTCTTACCATAAAGCAACCGGTATGGCGTGGTGCCAATCGGGGTCTTATAGGCCGTCCTAAACGCCCACAAGGCGTCATCCAACTTCTTAGACCAAACCTTGGGGTTATCACCTACGGTCTTCTCCAAAATCCTTTTCAATGCCCTATTGGTGTTTTCTACTTGACCACTAGTTTGTGGATGATAAGAGGTAGAAAAATAATGCACAACACCATAACGTTTTAGAACCTTAGCTAGTTGATGATTAGCAAAATGAGTACCACGGTCACTAATCAAGGCTCTAGGACATCCAAATCTACAAAACAATTGCTTAAGGAAATCTATGACTACCCTCGCATCATTAGTAGGCAAAGCCTTGGCTTCGGCCCACTTTGACACGTAGTCAATGGCAACAAGAATATATTGGTGCTTATTAGACGGTGGGAAAGGTCCCATGAAGTCTATACCCCAAATATCGAAAACCTCACATACCTGAATACTTTGTTGAGGCATCTCGTCCCGCTTTGTGATGCTTCCTTCTATTTGGCAAATGTCACAAGTTTCTACCAAAGTTTGAGCCTCCTTGAAAATCGGGGGCCAATAGAAACCTGCATCAAACACTTTTTTACCTGTAACCGAGGGGCCATAATGACCTCCAGTTGGAGCATAATGACAAGCATCCAGAATCTCCCTCGTCTTGGCTCCAGCAACACATCTCCTTACCATTTCATCAGCACAAACATGGAACAAGTATGGACTATCCCAAAAGTAATACTTCGCATCCGAAATAAGCTTCTTCTTTTGTTGAGACGTGAAATCATTAGGTATATCACCTTCAACCAAATAATTAGCAATATCTGCAAAGCAAGGAACATTATCACCGTTAGAAATAAACATCTAGGATTCATCAGGGAAGTGATGATTAATCTCCCCGTCTCTAAGTTCCTCCCGGTTCGGGTTCTCTAACCTACTCAAGTGATCCACCGCCAAATTTTCAGCCCCTGTCTTATCCTTTATCTCAATATAAAACTCTTGCAACAACAAAATCCATCGGATAAGTCTAGGCTTAGCATCTTGCTTCGAGAAACAAAATACTTGAGGGCCGCATGGTCCGTGAAAACAATGGTCTTGCTCAACACCAAATAAGATCTAAACTTATCAAAGACAAACACCACGGCAAGTAAATCCTTTTGAGTGGTGGTGTAGTTTTGTTGAGCGGGGTTCAAAGTCTTACTAGCAAAATAAATCGGCTTAAAATGCTTATTAACCCTTTGCCCAAGCACGGCACCCACGACATAGTCATTTGCATCACACATTAACTCAAACGGTAAATTCCAATCTGGACCAACCATGATAGGCGAATTGGTCAACTTTTCCTTTAAAACCTGAAATGCACTCAAACAAGCATCATCAAATACAAAAGGGACGTCCTTCTCCAACAAGTAGGTCATTGGACGAGTAATCTTAAAAAAATCTTTAATGAAATGGCGGTGATGTGCGTTTGTTTTACGGGCCTTTAAATTTATATGTTGTACAAGAAACTGACTAAACAAAACCGCACTTACGGGCAACGCACCCGGTTGATGCAGTATAGGCTAGTGGTAAGCTACAGGATCGTTCGTAGGGATGCGTTGCACTGTTTATTCTACTCCTAAGTGTAATCCTAAAGGTTGGGGGTTTGTCACGATTTCCTATTTTAACTAATTAATTGCAGAAAATTAAATCTA
>JANDBE010172341.1:0-10079 GCA_024320915.1 Erigeron philadelphicus
AGTGTTTGATATGATGCGAGAAACTAATGTTGTTTCTTGGACTGCGTTGATTTGTGGGGCTGCGCAATATGGATACGTTAGTGAGGCGATAAATATGTTTAAGAGGATGCAGAAAGTGGGTGTTAAACTGAATGAGGTTACTTTCACGGGGATATTGAGTGGTTGTGTGCAGGCAGGGTTGGTTGATGAGGGACGGAAGTATTTTAAAATGACAGTGGAGTATGGGTGAAAGCCGAATATACATCATTATTGTTGTATGGTCAAATTGTTTGGGAAAGCAGGGGAGCTAGAAGATATGTATGAGGTTATAATGAACATGCAGATCGAGCCTAATATGAATGTTTGGGGATCATTTCTTAGTTCCTGTAAGGTAGAAAATAACTTTAAAAGGGCAAAAAGGGTGATTGATAAAGTGATTAAAATGTTAAGGCCAGAGGAGGATGGAGGTGTTTGTAATCTTACTGCTGATTTGTTTGTTATGGATGAGTAGTGGGATGACGCAGAAAGGATGAGAAGGTTAATGGTAACATATAATTGTAGCTTCCAAAAGTTTCATTAGCATCCGCAAAAATTGCTTACCTAAGCAAGTTCTTGGCCCTGCATGAAATGCAATAAATTTGTGAGACGAAATGTGTTTGATTCCTCCTTGTTGCAGGAGCCACCTCTCTGGTTTGAATCCCAAACAGTCTTCTCCCAATAGCGTCTCCATTCGTTCCATCACAGATGAGTGTAGATATATTGTGGAGCCTCAAGAACTCGTGACCACTTGGAAGGGTATCAGTTTCTTGTGAAACTTTCTGTTTTAGTGGAACCGGTGGTATATTGCCTTATGAAGATTTACCAAGGCTACAAGGTTGGTCGTCGTATTTCCTCATATATCGTGTTAGTAACCTTCCAACTTCTGCTTGTTATTTCTCAACGTTACTTTTACCATATCTTGTTTTTCATTAATAAGTGTATAGAACTTTTAAATCGAGTATATTTCAGGCATCAATCAAATGTTTCTCCTTGCCAACTTGAAGTCGTCTTAAGAACTTCCAACAACTTTTGGCACAAAATGTCGATTAAAGATAGTCTTTTGAGACTTGGTGAAGGCTGCTTCAATTGTATTATGAGAAAGATAGATGAGCAGATGAGGTTTCAGGATCAATAGATCATAGTTTACAATTTTGATGCCATCAAAAGCTACCCCCAGCAACATATTTTGGCAGATCCATCTCGAATCCTAGTTCCAAAATGAGGTCAGGAACCCGCTTAAGCTTTTTCTTAACATTGTTCCACATCTGCACTAACCTCAAGAACTAGTCATGTTTAATGAGTTACATTGTTGTTCTATGCTGCAATTCCCATAACTTAGAATTTAAAAATGGTGTTACCAACTTACCATCACCAAGGATATCAGAAAATTCCTCTAATCAACTAATACAAGTAGTTTTCAGTTCAAAAATTATCCTATTAACAGATACATTATTCAGTCATCTTATAAACAATTATTCACATTCATAGATACCTTGTAGATATGAGAAAGTAAATACGAATATTTTGTGCCCACTTCATGTTCGAGTACTTAAACTGCACTAAAACAAGTTATTGATATCATATAAAGCGAACGAACTATATGAGATGAACATATCTGTAATTATAACAATTAGCTTATTCTCACACAAATTCAAATTACAATACTCAAATTCAAACAGAACTTAAAACAACTATTAAAAATACAAACACTAGATAGGGTACATAGTTTTTTTTTTTTGAACAGTAGCAAATTGGGACGAACAAATGCTTGATTACACCAGCTTTGCAATGATGGGAAAAGATAGTTTTTCTAATTGATTTAATGTCTTCTCATACGTGCTGACATCTTCAAGATCATTTCCATCAAGACAATCGCTTGCATCCGCTATCGCATTTTCCAATTTTTTCATGTCTTCTATATGAAGCTTTGCCTTATTAGTTTTCCCGATTGTCTTGATTTTGATTTTGATGGTGTCAATGTAGTCCTCCAATGCACTACGTGCAAATGCAGCCTTCTTGTATTCCTCGTCCTCAAGTTTGTACTTTATCGCATCTTGCAACATCTTGTCGATCTCTTCCTTTGAAAGCCTCTGCTTGTCGCTGTTAATCCTGATCTTCTTTTTTAAACCTGTGCTAATATCCTCCCCGGTGCACTTCAAAATACCATTACCATCAATTTCAAATACCACGTTTACTTCTGCTTTGCCTTTTGGTGCAGGTGGGACTGGAACCTTGAAAAATCCCAACCAATTATTATCTTTAGCAATAGCTCTTTCACCTTGGTAAACATTGAAATTGATTGCTTCTTGGTTATCCTTGATGGAAAAAAATTTCTTATTCTTCTTTGCTGGTATCGGGGTATTTCTTGGAATTACGACTGATAACATGCCGCTATGAAGATTTACACCTAGTGACAAAGGAACTATATCCAATAACACCAGATCCTTGACTTTCTGACTTTTTTCACCACTTAACTTCGCAGCAAGAACTGAGGCACCATATGCAACCGCCTCATCGGCATGAATCCTTTTAGAAAGCTCTTTTCCGTCGAAGAATTCTTGCAACAATTGTTGTACTTTAGGTATCCTAGTTGACCCACCAACGAGTACCACCTCATCGATATATTTCTTGGACAGCTTTGCATCATTTAAACAACCCTCTACTGTCGTTATGCACTTAGTGAAGAAGTCTGCGTTAAGATTTTCAAACTTTGCACGGCTAATTCTCATATTGAAATCAATACCTTGATGCAAACCATCGATTTCTATAGTAGTTTCAGTTGATGAAGAGAGAACTCGTTTTGCCTTTTCACAAGCTACCCTCAGCCGTCCTAGTGCTTTTAAGTTCCCACTTGCATCCGTCTTGTGCTTTTTGTTGAACTGTGTGACAAAGTGATCCAACATGATATTATCAAAGTCTTGACCGCCTAAGTGGGTGTCACCACCTACAGCCTTCACTTGTAACTTGCCTTTTTGATCAATGGCGACAATTGAGACATCAAATGTACCACCACCTAAATCAAATATGAGCACATTTGTTTCACGATTTAGATCACTTTTCATGTCAAGCCCATAAGCAATTGCTGCCGAAGTAGGCTCGTTAATTATTTGAAGAACATTGAGTCCGGCAACATGCCCAGCATCTTTTGTAGCTTGGCGTTGAGAATCATCAAAATAAGCTGGCACGGTGATCACTGCGTCTTTCACAATCTTACCAAGGTATTGTTCTGCAGTCTCTTTCAGTTTCCTAAGAACCATGGATGAAATTTCCTCTGCGGCAAATTCCTTCTCTTCACCTTTGTAGGAAACTAAGATTTTCGGAATATCATTAGCCCCTTTTATGACTCTGAAAGGCCACAACTTCATGTCTTGTTGAACTTTTGCATCATTGAATCTTCTTCCAATCAATCTTTTTGCATCTAATAACAAATCAAAGGCGTTGGAATTATGACGTACTGTATGTACTTTTCAATCAATAATGAATACAAAATTCATTGATACTCTAATGTTTATTAAGAAGGTAAAACTCCGGATATTAGTTAAAGTTGTTTTAATCATGCGTGTAGTCACCAAATGACGAATAATTTCTTGTAGCAGTGAAAGGACAGCCAAATGTATGGAAGGAAGATCAACATACCAAATACGGTATACGTGGGGTTCACAGCAACTTGGTTTTTTGCGGCTTCACCAGTTAAAATTCCACCACTAGTGAATGAAACACAAGATGGCATAGTCCTATTGCCTTGATCATTAGGTATGATCTCAACTTGGTTATGTTGCCAGACACCCACACATGAATAGGTTGTTCCTAGGTCAATACCGATAGCTGGTCCAATACCTTCTCCGGCCATGATGCTATCAAGTCTGCAATATATAAGAGAAGCATATATATATGTATTCATTGCAAACTTTAATAAATTCAAGGCATAACGGATCAAGACTGGGTAAATTATAAACTTAATTTGCATACGATTTTTACTATCTTTAGTTTTCACATTTTTGCTACAGTACTAATTATGATATCAAGTGCCTGTCAGAACAAATACTATCAATTGTGGTAGGCCACTTGTCTTTTCGATGGCATAAATTTCCGTTTTGCACTATTATTCGTCTAAAGGTGTTGGCATTCCACCTCTCAACCCCTTACTCAACACTCACCTCCAACCAATCACCTTATGTCACTTCAACTTTACCACTCACCTTCAAATTTTGTTGGCAACCCACCACACACAACACACTATCCCTTACAAGAAAAGACAAAAACAAAAAGACAACAAAAAAAAGGAAGACAAAAATAAATAAAGGAAAAAAGTGTTCCATGAGTGGTTGGAGTGAGTGGTAGAACCACTCAAACTCACCACTCAATGCGTGGGAAAGTGATGGTGATGGTGTTCCATGAGTAATCACCACTCACCACTCGCCCTCCACCCATGACACTTTTGTATTTGACTTTATTTTGCGTTAAATTAGAATAGATACTCTTATATCTTTATTTTACTATAGTTGCTTTGCTATTGTTTGTTTGATGATGTTCACCAGTAACACTTCAGTAATTAACGTTATATTTATCGTTATTTTATACCACACCTGAAACTATAGTGTATGCTTTTGTATACATTAATATTTTACTGAGGTTGCGATGTTATGATTTGTGCTAGATCATAGGAGATAGCTATACGTCAATTTCATGATCAGTCTTTTTTTGTGGTAACACAAATTTATACAGTTGTCAAGAATTGATGTTCAAAAAATATATTACTTGTATTACATGTTTTAATACAACAGTAACAAATATTTATTGTTGGTAATAAAAACTAAACATGATAAAATTGTTGCAAACTGGCGAGAATTTTACTAGTTTATAACTCAAAATGTAAATACGAGGCAAGTTTCGACCGCCCTCGCTCGGTTACACGAAGAAGAAAAAGCTAAGTTTCTAATATGAAGGGAAATAAAATAAAGGGAAATAATTATAATTATTCCTACTAGATATCTTTCAAAAGCAACAAAGCATGACATGTGATTATGTGAATTACTCGTAGAACTTTTTTCTTTAAATCTTATTTCTTTATTTTGTCATATATCATGTTTTTGTAAGTAGAAATATTTTTAAAAAATTAGTTAGGAGGATATGTTATTTCTTAAAGATTAATAATACCAAAGAATATATTAACTGAAGTTGAAGGTCCAATTGGAAAGGGCACTAAAATCTCAAGGACTATTGAGAAGTGTTGGGATAGAGACCGAACATTGCAAATGAGTCATAAATGATTTAATGTAGCATAAGAAGTATGTTAGATTTATAAACTCAATACAAATAAGAGTTTACATATATATTTTTCAACCAATCAAATCAGTCTATATTATTTTATTTTTTTTCTTTTTATATGTGGCTCAAAATCTCAACCGTCTCAAATCTTACCAATTAGATCTCTCTAATTCATTTTTCCTTTTTAACCATCTCAATCAACCTTCTCAACCTTTTTTCATGACATTCATCACTTTCTCAACTCTCTTAAATTTATTTATTTTTAAAACAAGATTAAATGTTAGTTAAAGTGGTTCTCCTCACTCACAAGCTCTCAACTTTTCTCTCAACCTTCTAAGGCTTGAAAGTCTTCCCAACCCTAACCCTCTTTCAACCCTTTATGATGACGATGGTATATCTAGGACTAAGCCAACCCGCATGTTAACTCTCTATCACTTTCTTCTCCCTTAGTCCATGTTACATGTCATATATCATATATGTTTATAAAGTTTTGTATGTATGTAGTTTTGAGTCTCGCACATTCCAAATTTTAGGATATGATGTCATCCCTAATAAATATGAAGAAAAATAAGATTTTGGGCTTGGAATTAAAGGAATTTCACATGGTTGATGGCGGACTTTGTCGAAAATTCCTATGATTTCAGCCATTTAGGGTTATTTAGTGCAAATTGACTTTTTTCTAATATAACATATTTAGTGTTATGATTTTAGCCTTTAAGGATTCTTTTCTAATGTTAATCAATAGAGAATATATTTAACTTTTAGTTATAGTAGATCTTCAGAATAACATATGTACCTACGGTTGTAGGATTATATCCGTTGGTGCATGTGTGTGAATGTCGTTGCAATTCAAGACAACACATTGTTTGGTCAAGAAACGTACTTGAGAACATTAAGCTGGATATAAGTATAATTTTTTATACATGTAATAAGCTACTAATAACAATGCTTACAAAACCATATGTTTGAGTTAAGGACTCACCGATTGTTGTATTCCACTTATGAATGGTCGCTTGTTTGTGCTGCGTATAATAAGCAAAATCACATAAGAGGGACGTTCATTATTACAAGTACTGTATATATTCTCCGAAATTATATGTGAAATAACAAAAGGGGTAAGGGAATATGAGGTTGTTAGGCACCCAAGTTGGGTGAAAAATCCCTCACATGTCTTTTTTTAAAAGGTAAAAAACATGGGATTTAAAATGACAACAAAGTGTAAGTATTCCTTCAAGCAAAAATGATATGATAATCATCGATAATGTTTGTCTATCTATGAACATATCACTAAACAATAGGATATACATCCAAGAATTTAAAATGACAACAAAGTGCAATAATTTGAAAAATAAATAAATGAATATAAACTTTGGTGATAACGTTTCATTAAATCATACCTTTGATTGATATGAATATAAGCAATGCTAATGAGTGAATCTTCCCTACTCATCCATCTAAGTTTTATAGCAAAAAGAAGCGCGTTTGTAACTAATTTAATCAATTATTCTTTTCATTGTCAACTGTATTCTACTAGTAATATTAAAAGACTTTAATTATCTTCAAGTCTTCTAAGACTTTAAAGAAGTCTTCATGAAAAATCCTCGAAACATTACCTATCAAGTTAATGGGGAGATAGTTGCATTTTTTTAACAATATTATTTTTCATACGAACTATAACAAAGATTGTATATGTATAGATAGATTTTGTTAATAATAGTTATATTATTATAGTTATAATATAATATAATAAAATATATAGTTATAGTATGTTGTGCAAAATTTTTATAACGTTAACGAATTCGAAATATAATTTGTTCTTTTAGAAGAAAGGAAAACTTTTATATCTACTTAATTACGTAGTTACATTCATAATTATGTCATATAAGATTATATGGACTTGATGTTATCTCTAAGATAATTATGGATAACTAAAACGGTACCCACACATTGTGATGACGGTGGAGATGGAGGCGGTGGTGATAGTGGTGAAGGACGGTGGTGGAGAGCGGTGGTGGTGGGGGGGCGGAAATTAGTGATGTTGGCGGCGATGACGAGTAGTGTAGAATATTGATGTAGTTTGATTTTGATAAAACTTTAAAATTTATAATATAATATAGATAGATATAATATCAACTTAACTACTTAAGTATATCGAATTATAGTATGAGTATGACAAACACTTATTAAAGAAAAGTTCTCTGGGAGTTTTCAATGCAAAAGCTTTATAATTAAAGGAAATATTATAATTTGTATTAAAAGTTCGTATACAAAATTCTTGTGTTTACACGAGACTATATGACAAAATGATTAAATTATATTAAAATGTCTACACGAAACTATAAACTAGTGCAAGGTAATCGTTGCAAGGTAAGGTTATATATAAGCAGCTATGTTCCAAAGTAAGCAAAGCTTTGTATCATTAGGTATGTACTATTTTTAAGGCAAATTTCATAAAATGGACAAATAATTTATCTTGTTTTTTTTAATTATTAAAAAGGCAATATTAATCGATGATAAATGAGTTCCTAATAAATTTTTAGCAAATTAGAGGTGACTTGATGAGTCAACAACTATTTGTTGATGTTGCGTTCCCCGTATACGTTCATGTAAGCAATTTTTCGCCGAAACTTACTTTCTTCCCCAAGTTGACTTTCTTCTTGTCATATTGTTGATATGGAATTATGGACCACTACATGGAATGTCATCTCAAAAAAAATTATTGACTTATCAAGACACTTTTTAATTGGCTTAAAGTTAATCACATTATCGCAAAAGATAAATTAATTGCATTTTTCTTAAGAATTTGTCAAATGTGAATCTAGGTCATTAACTCTATTATAAAAGCATAACGCTTAGTTTTTTTTTTTTTTCTTATCAACTTGGCCTGCCCGGCAAATGGTTAAATACTTATAGTATATTATGTACATGATGGAAGGGAATGTATTATATATATCAGCCTCATTTAGATTTAAAAGACCCGTAAATGCTTTATAAAATTGTGATGAACAAAAGGAATACTCGTAGTTATTAGCTTTTTATTTTTCATAAAGTTATCATTTTGTTTCTTTAATAACGAAGAACTAAAGAAATAGGGTGGCTTCGTTAGTTCTCTAATAATGAAATGGGTATGCTCGTTATTTATTCTTCGTGTTAAGGGTTCATACATTGTCTTGTTTAGAAGAACTGAGAATGGAAATCTATTGATCAAATAGGAAGTGGTAAGAATGTAGTCTCCGCAATATTCAATTGAAGGATTTGCTTCTTTTTTTATTATTTTTAGATGAATTTCGCTTGAGAAATTCGTGTCGCGATTTGACAGTGGGGAGTCTAACTATAACAAAGTGATATTTGGAGAATTTGATGTAAATTTCATTGAGAGAAAATTAGGAATTATTACATCTAATTACAAAAGAAATGATAAATACCTATTTATATACAAAACATTTATAACCGCCTCTAACAAACTCCTATCAAATATTTACATTCTCGACCCTGTACTTTGAGTGTTGTATCCTTTAGTCCCTGAGCTTTCTTAGTTATATTCTCCCACAATATATTAGTCATCGTTGTAATAACTCTTGAGTCTTGTGGAGATGTCGGGTTCATTTCAATGTCTTCATTACAGTATGAACTTGATGAAGAGAATTTACACTTTGTGGTTCATTACTAACATACGTTGTCTTAACCGGGTCTGCGCTAGAGAGCTCCCTCGAAGTAGAAATGTCTATTTCAAATACCCGATGGGGGGAAAACCCCCTACTAATCCGCCCGAAGGCACGACGATCAATAGGGGTAAACCCTGCCCCCTCAGACTTGAACCTAGGTATAACCAAGTCAAACCTTCATAGAAGGACTTTCTATGTACTTTCCAAGTCTTGAACCCAAGACCTCCTGCTTGTAAGGCATGTGCTCAACCACTAAGCTAACTAGGAAAGTACATTTGTTAAGGGTATATAACATACAGTAGTTGGAATAGTCTAGATGTTAACATGTGGGAATTAACACGAATAATAAATGGTGTTATATGACACCTTTTGGTCTTATTTTGATGCAAATACATGGTTAAATGTGTATAGTTGGTTTTTTGGGCATGATGTATACTTAAATTTGTATGTGTGGGTGTATGGTGCTTCTCCGATGGTCTTTAGGGAGAAGGAAGTGGTGAAGGGCTAGAAAAAGGGTTGCTCAATTCTTTCGGAAAACACCGCCGTCATCTAAGCGGGTTGGAAAAGGGTTGGAGCTCAATGGGTAAAAAAGCCAACAGAGAGTAGGGGAGAAATGTTAATGTTGGAGTGTGAAGGAGGGGGGGGGGGGAGGCACCTGCTTTTGACTTTTTTTTTTAATAAACAATTTGGGAGAGTCGAGAAAGTGATGAATGCCATGAAAAATGGTTGTGATAGTTGATTGGGAGAGTTGAAAAGAAAAAATGAGTTTGAGACATATAATTGGTGGATTTGGGTGGGTTGGGTTTTTTCACTACATGACTCCCTTCCCCCTTATATTGAGTATCATAACTTAGGGATGATTTACAGAATATATATTTTGTTTAGGGGGAAGGGAATGATGGAGGGTTGACATGTGGGTTGACCTAGCCATCCAAGGCATACCACCGCCATGATGGAGGGTTGAGAAAGGGTTGGGGTTTGGAGGGCTTTTAACCCTTGGAGGGTTGGAGAGATTTAGTTGTTTGAAGCATGTGAATGAGGGGTGGGGGACTACTTTGACTAACATTTAATCTTGTTTAAAAATAAATAAATAAATTTAAGAGGGTTGAGAAAGGGATGAATGTTATG
>JANDBE010172549.1:0-10017 GCA_024320915.1 Erigeron philadelphicus
CTCGATCTCGGTTTTGAACTCAAGTCCACCTTGTGTTGATCCCTGCTTAGCCCTTTTGATGGCAATGAGCTGCCCATTTGGTAAACTTCCTTTATATACCTACACAAAATGAACTCTTTCTAATTTCATCTTCTCATAAAAATAATCAACTCTAATACTTTCTTTCATCTTTATACATGTAGGGTATTAATATATTGGCACATGTTCTCTGGCACGTCATAAGGATAAGCAGTCAAATAAGTCTAAAGCAGAACTACATGTATTGTTGATGCATAAACCTCTTAAATCATTGTATTGAGATAGTAAGAATTTGATAGTCATATTTGACACATTACTGTTTATTATAAACCATTTGGGTTTTCCTTGTTTACCCAACCTGCCAGCACACATTTTCTTGTGTACCACAGAATTATCTTAGAACATCTTCAGAAAGCTACCAAACCCACCTGACACACCCATATGTATACACGTTATAAAGTTAATGTAAACTACCATTCCGTATCCACCCGTTCCTATGTTGTTTGAGTCCGAAAAGTTTTTTGTGTGTTTGCTAAGCTCTTCAAAAGAGAAAGCTTTAACTCCTTTTAACTGAGGAACCGCACCGCTTCCATTGTTTTCATCCCATAATGCTACAAGTTTTAAACAAATGTGATTAGTACCCAATCATATATGCAAGTGTAAACTGAAAGGATCATGAAATAAAATACCAAAAGGGCTGCTCTCGTGGTATGCTCTTTCAGCTCGCCCCTTTTGACGAAAAGCATACATTCCAGCAAGTATTAGTAATACCACAAGGACGCAACCGCCAACAGCCGCCCCAACAACAACACCCGTATTAGATGGCTTGTGTCCTGCACCTGGTTCCGCTGTGAGATGACACCATGCTATGGTTTATGGAATGATTAACTTTACATAACTTTTGTTCCAACAAGGTCAGGTTGGCCCAAAACACTTTTTATCATATTTTATTTACATCTATATATTTCCACCAATATTCTAATAATTCTATTAAGTTAAAAATAATTTAACTCAGATGACAGGTTTCGTTGGATGCTATTTTGTTTGAATTATCATCTTCTAAAGACATAACATAATGTGAATTACTAACGAAAAAAATGGATTTACCTAACTTGAAGTCATAGCCTTCAGTAGAGAAGTAGTAAGGCCCAAAGGATGGGGGTGATTTATAAATTTGGTTACTAAAACTTAACCCAAGGTCAATAATCCCGGTTCTATTGAACCCTTCTACTGAAAATGGGAACATCTGTAAATTGATCTCAAGGTAACTATCCAAATTAATGAAAGGATTACTGAGTGAAATCGTGTCAACTGGGAGGTTAGAGGAATGAAAAAAAGTCAACAAAGAAGTGCGGAGAGAATCAAAAATCGTCGAATTTTTAAGGTCAGAAAAGGAAGGAGCTCTGAAGAAAAGTTTTCCGGTGTATGGAAATGCACATCTACAATCTGGACTTAAAACTTTCGGGCTACAGGATGTAGGTTTACAAATGTTGGGTGGATCCAAGTCTGGAGGAGTAGTATTTGTGGGAAGGAAACAAAAGTTATTATCTACGCCTGTCTTTGTACATATTGGATTGCCTACAAGTCTGCAGAGAAATTTTAACCCGATTGTATTTCAGTTGATGAACAAAATAGAAGATATAAAAATCATACTTATGTGAATGAACTGAAATATTAAAATTTTTATAATATGTGAAGTAAATTGGTTAAAACTTGAAAGTGCCATAAAAGTTGAACCTTGCAATGTTTATTTTTTTCCGAAAATGATGGCATTGGAGTAAAATAAAAGAACTTACATTATTACGATTTTATTTTGGCTTCGTTGAGTGAAGTCAGCAATTTGATTATTTTGCAAATCAACTTTTTGTAGTTGGTTGCTTTGTGTAGCGCCGATATTCAAGGTTCCATTTAATGCATTGTTACTTAGATCACTGACAGAAGAAAGAGTGTTCTGATTATCAGTTTTTCTGCAGTTATAAGCATAAGAATGTGCACCGAAGTATCAAACACCAAGGGATTATTTACTTACACATTCTGTAATTGAGGGATTCTGAAAAGGGCAGCAGGCAACTCTCCTTCAAGACTTGTACCATGCATCATCCTGCCAGATAGTGAAATATGATATGTAATCAGCCATTGTGATATTCAAGTAGATATATTGAGATGGTAACAGGATTTACAGAGTGGTCAAAGACTCTAAAGTTAAAAACCATGAGGGAACGGGTGAAGGGTCAAACGTATTGTTGCTCCAATTTCTGAAATGGCATTAGGAAATCATGCATTAGTTTCTTGAGTATGTAACGGAACTAACTTTTTAATAACTTTTTTACTTACAGATAACTGAGAGCAATCAACCCTGGTAAGTTAGGCACGGGGCCAGTCAATAGATTGTTTGACAAGAACCTACAAGCAATTTATTAGAAAATGTCATATAACATACAATGGGCCAAACAGATAGATGCTCAAGTTCTAAAACCTACATTTCAGTAACACGAGTGAGGTTATTGATGCTTGGTGGCACATTACCAGTTAAGAAATTCCTATCAAGACGCCTGATATTAAATGGAAAAAAAAATGGCATTAGTATATGGGAAAAGAATATGTGTGTGTATGTAACTTGTCTTCAACTACTAAAAAAAAGGATAAATTGATAGGAACCCCTTAGTCCCATGTGTCTAAGGCACCCCATAACCCTGTATTAGGATAGCGTCAAGGTAAACTATCAAATTAATCCCCCTTGTGGGAATCGAACCTGTGTCATGTGGGACCAGTCGAAGAATTTGGCGACACGGTGGCCACTAGGCTATTGCCTCGTGGTTAGCGGGACTATATAATAGGGACATTAAATGAACAAAATTGATTAATAAGGTTTATTAGGAAACATTTGTAGCTAAGTGATTGATAGGGGCTTTTTGGCAAAGTGAATCACCATTGATTTCTGTTACTTCTTTTTGGCAAAGAACTTGTATCAAGTAATCTTCCTTGAAGTGAGATTTGTTCTTTTTAGCTAGGACGGTCGTATGGAGCTGGTAATTTATGTAATAAACACCAACTAGATTTGACCAGTGTTTAACCGTTGGCATGTTTGATATCTAAAAGGATGATGATTTTAGAAGTTTCATGTCTGTTCTGGCCTTTGGGTTATAAGATAATTTTTTTTGATCTTTTTGTATGTTAATGATATTTATTTGGTTTGTTATGAATTATAAGTGTTCACACCGTAAATTCTCTCACACTGTATGTCCACACAATGACACAAAGCTTATGGTGCACAATTGCTCTCTCAAATAGTGCCTCTTATGTCTTTGACTGGAGCGCACTTCACTTGGAAAATAAATTGATGTTAAGATTTGATATATAGATAAATTTGATGTAATCAAAAAAGTTTTTGCTAATAAATTGGTGGGGTGATACTCAATTATGCTTTGGACGTATGTGCTTGGAACTGATTTACTTCACAATTGTCAGTGTACTCATGGGTTTAGTTAATATACACAGAGAATGATTGATCTTGATACATGGACACATCTTATGTTTCTAAGCCGCTTGCCTAACATTAGTTGTCAAACTTCTCATTTTATATTTGAAGATCGAGTAAGGAGTCACATCATTAAGATTTTATGATGAAGGGTAATGCTTTTTTAAATGCTATTTTTTTTTGTCTTACGTGGTCTCTTCTTGAGATGGAGAGGGTATGCTATCAAGGCATTTCCTTATGATGAACTGTATAGGGCCACCACTTATCAAGTAATTGCATTATTTGAAGCATTGAAAGGTAATGGTTCTTTCAAGTTATATTTTCTACTGCTATAAAAGGTTTTGCGAGTTTGGGAGCTAATCTTGCAGCTGTTGGCTCAAGTTCAAAAGATGGAGTTCGGGTAGAGTAATGTAAGGATTGGTACAGAGAATTGAAGAAATGATTGATTGAGTTTAGTACTTGAGTTTTCAATAGTGGTCAAGTTAGTATTGTTGGATTTTATGATTAAGAAAAAGTATTGTAATGAAATGCATTTTATTTTGTATGCTATAATGATGTTTGTTGCTTAAAAGTTGAAAATACATGTTAATTGGGAATTTACTGAATTTGCAGTTTGCAGCTAGCAGCTAGCTTGCAGGTATGGCGGTGGTTTTGCTGGCATTCACATATTGCCAAAATGATATTCACATATCATTTTAGACACCAGTGAATCTGTATCTATTTGTTCATAATTTTTGACATTAATCTATGTAACCTCACAATTTGTAGATGTGAATGATTTATGATTGGGCGAACTTGATTGATTTCTTATACTATACCACGTTCACTTAAATATTGCTTAAAATTGGCTATAAACCAAAAGCTATCAAGTCAGACTTCAAACAAGGGCATTGTTAGTTTGTTACAAAACTGAAGCATTGAACTTAGATTATGAGGTTCGTTAATTAGTATGATATGTCTTACAATGCCATTTTGAAATACAAACATGATGTATCAACTGGGCTAATACACATTACTTTAATGAACATTGGGTTGGTAATACATATTACATTTATCTACTTTTAATTATCTATCTCTACATGAAAATCACATATACACATGTCACACACAAATTTTATATATAAACAGACTAATTATGTTATTAATATGTTTTACTAATTACTTTTTATCTAATATTTAAAACTATTAAACTAATTATTTGTTTTTCTAAAATATAATTTGATATAAATTTACTAAAATCGATTTTTAAAAAGCTACCCGCGTTAGCACGCGGGATAAAAATCTAGTATCAACCTACAGCGTATTGGGATGAACTAGTTTGTGCCCTGCAGAAAAACTTTGGGCATACTGAGTTCCAAAACCCAGATTAACATTTGTGCAGCATAAAACAAACTAATGGTACAAGAGTACCGACAAGACTTCGATAAAGGTTCTTCCTGGGTTTCTAATTGGCTGAACATTGTCTCCTATGGGTCTTCTGCAAAGTCCTCAAAGAAGAACTGGAAGCTGAGGTAAGAATTCAGAAACTGAGAATGGCATACCAAGCGGTGAGTATTGCTCTGGAATTTGAGTCAAAAATTATCCACACACGTTCCGGGAGAGGGCCAACCTGAGCACCTTCAAAATCAATTAAACCCGACCCCAAATCTTCAACTTATACAACAGCCCCATTCACCAACTTCAATTCACCCCTACGAATTTCTGATGCAAAAATTACAGTCCCGCTATCTCAGCGGTGAGTGTTACCGGTGCGGACAGATACGGACCGGGTCATCGGTGTAAAACAGGCACTCTCAAGGTGTTGGAAGTAGACGAAGACTTCGATGAGAAGCCACACAATGAAGCCGGTCACACAGAGGGAGATGATAGCAATGTTGCCAAGATCAGTTTACATGCTACTTTTTGGTAAACCTCAGCCCAGAACCATGAAAGTTGAAGGTATGCTTGAACCTACCGAGGTATTAATTTTAGCAGATTGGGGATCCACACATAATTTCATCTCAGATGTATTGGTAAATGAATTGAAACTTAATACCCAAGCAGTTGCACCTTTCGGTGTTCAAATAGGGAATGGGGATATTCTAAACAAGATCTTTGTTAAAAACTTGAAATACTCAGCACACACAAACCCGACACAATTTAACACGAGTGATCCCCTTTTCATGAGGAATGTCACAGTTTTTGCAACATAATCACTCCTAAAAAAAACATGGTCTATGAGACTATGGTCCTAGAAGGGGCGGCTTTGATAGTTGATGCCAACCAAGAACCCTACCTATTAAAATGAGTTCTTTTTGGTGGAGGGTGTTATGGAACATTTTGGATGGGTCGTCAGCTAGTTAGTTTGTGGTCCAGGTGTCTCGGAATGATTGGTCAACAGTGAGGCGTTGAAGCTAGCTGTTAGGTTCAGCTTAGTTAATCATGCAACCATTTTTATAATCAAGTGAATAACATAGTTTCTCTCAGACTGTTCTTGAGATATGGATATACAAGTATTCTCATGGTTGTCGAATCACGAGTCATTCTTGTGATCTCATCTTTATATTGTTGAAGTTAGGTAGAGTTCTACCTTTATCAGAGGAAATTTTGAATAAAGTTCCCATCTTTCTTGAAAATTCAAAGAAAGGGCTATTCCGTCTTTAATATAAGCCCAGATTGCTATCTATGTCTTTATTCTCTCGAATTATTTTAATTGTGTTTATTATATATTTTGCATTAGATTGGATCATGATAGCACGATAAAGTTAGTTTTAAACTTCTTTCTAATTATCCAATTTTAACTAATTCTAATATCATTATTAAACTTGAAAACCGCACTGAATATATAACAGCTGAACTAAGCACAAAAGTAAGCATATCCTTTCACAATGAGCATATGCAGTTCAGGTTTATCAAATAACCTGGCAGATCAACAAACTGACACAAAACCCAAACTAATTATCATAATACCGAAGAGCTCACAATGCTAAACAGTTTGGGTTTCTCTATTTCCAGTTTGCAGTTCGGACCCAACAAAAAACATCAAATTCTGATCAATATATGCATGTAAAATCAACAGAAATACAAGGGATATATCTCAAAATTAAGATCAAACTATGCAAAAAACAGAACTAAGTTCCCACTGAAACTTCAAAAACAAAACCAACAATCAATCCTTACTTCATTTTTAAAGAAAATTTAAGCAAACCAAGGGTGCTGTTTGTTTCTAAACTAGCAACAAAATGAATTCGGATTTCAGAAACTACCGAACAATTGAATACTTGATAAAAACCGAATGCAATTTTGATGAAATCCACTCCAAAAACACGAACAAACAAGCTATAATTGTGTTCCTTGCTCTAACGCCACTTGTAAAATCGTTTTATTATTATAATTAATTATGCTTAAATTAGTTGGATTAATAGAAGATTCTGATGTAGAGTTAACTGGGAGGAATTCTAGAAATAGAAAGTTAGAGAGAAATAGATTAAATAAAAATGATTTTTAATTAAGCATATGAAGTAAACTTCCTTTGTTACAATTGTTAGACTAATGGGTATCTATACTCATTTGTTAAAACTAAGGACATGACAATCGTGTATACCTATAAATATCAATACAATCACTCAAATTATCTTCTATCACATAAATCTAAAGTTAAAAACAGACTTGGAATCATGTATATGTAATTCACATTTATAATTATCATCATTATTAAAAGAGGAGGAGGAATGGGTGGTGGATCAATATAGCCACAGGAAGTTGTGCGAAATAAGAAACCAGAAAATTGATTTTACTAATGCTCTGGAAGTTGTATTTTACATCTCCACCCTCTAACCATACGAGAGTCAAACCCCCTCAGAATCTCTTACCCATTTAGTTGAAGGATCATACACCCACTTTTAACCGTCTTTCGCTAATAAAATTCTATATTATCAGTAACAGCAACAACGGTACCCAATCCCGGCATAAACCTGGGTATGGGGAAGGTATGATGTAGACAGACCTTATCCCTACTCAAAGGTAGAGAGGCTGCTTCTAGATCCACCGAAGTGGAAGGGACCTCCGGCCCAGGGCTATAACCCTTGCAAAAATACCCGATGCAGGCGAAGCCAAAACCGAATAGGGGAAACTCTCGATCTCAAACTCTCAATCTCAACCTCTCAATCTCAATCTCAATCTCAGCCTCTATCTCATATCTAGAATTGGATCTAGGGAGATAAATGAGCCGTTGGAGAGGAGAGAGAGAAGGGAGAGAGAGAGCCCTTAGAGAGAGGAAAAACCACAAATAAGATGGATACCTGAAGCATGGATTCTAGCAATCTCCCGCCACCAGTTATATTTTTCCTCCCATTCCTCATAGATACTTCACATAACAATTTACATCTTTTGTATTGGGAATTCAGTGGCTGAAAACATTAAATACAGTCCAAGTAAATTGGAAGGAAATGTTTATGATTTTTCATGGAGATGGTAAACGTTACAAACTGCAGGGTATCACAACAGGACCCCAAAAGTCGACACCCAGTTGTCAACATTTAGCTGTTGAACCAGGCACTAATCCACAAATCGCGCCCCTATTACCACCTGTTATAAAAAGCTATAACCACGGTTTTTAAGAGCCTAAAAACCTTCTCCCACACCGTTTACAAAACCCCTGCATTCCCCTATTTCCAAACTCGACACCTCCCAACATACGTCCATACCAATACACCCATTCTCAAAACTCAAAAGGCTGAAAAAGAAAAACAGGTTGAAGAATTTTTAGCAGCAGCCTTTATTCAACAGAGCAATAGTCCATTTTCCAGCCCGATTTTGTTGGTCAAGAAAAAGGATAATACTTGGAGGATGTGTGTGGATTAGCGGGCTCTAAATAAGATTAATATAGCCGATAAGTATCCAATCCCAGATACCTGAAGGTGTTTTCAAAGTTGAATTTATAATTGCACGTCCAAGTGTTGCTTTAAACAATTCAAGGTCTCCTTTCTAGGGCATGTCATCATTGCAGGGGGTGTTCACTACACTGTAAAGGGTACTACTTTCTTGCCCTGTTCTCATATTACTAGATTTTTCGAAAACATTTGTTGCCGAGTGTGACGCATCATCAGCAGGAGTTGGAGCTATTTTGTCTTAAGAGGATCAACCCATAGCCTATTTCAATAAAGGGTTTTCTCCATCTAAGCGGATAATAATGGCTTACGATCGGGAATTATTAGCATTGGTTCTTCCGTGTTTTGCCATTCAGAAATGGAATTATTTTTTAATGGGGCGCTACTTCCTTGTTAGCACAGATCATTACACCTTCAAATACTTATTGGAGTAGCGAATTACTACAACAGAACAACAGTTATTACACAAACTCATGCCCTATGATTCTTCTATAAGCCATAAAGCTGGGAAAGAAAATAAGGGGGCAGATGCACATGCACTCTCTAGGAAACCACATTCAAGTAAACTATTGACTCTCTCGGTTCCTTATTGTGTTGAAATCACCAGCATTGAAGTGGGGCTTCAACAGATTCTTATTCAACAAATATTCTACAGCAGCTCAGCTCTGATCCATCATCAGTCCAAGGTTTTTCCATGCATGACCAGCTTTTATTTTTTAAGAGCAGAATGGATATTCTTGATATACCCACTCTTAAATTTAAATTGCTTCAAGAATTACACTTTTCTCCATTGGGTGGATATAGAGGATTTTTAAAGACTTTTAAACGCTTGTCTACTCAATTTTGTTGGCCTAAAAGGAAGCAGGAAATCAGGGTATTTGTGCAGCAATGCCTGGTTTGTCAGAAGCAAAAAAAACAAACATTATCACCGGATTCCATCCATTACCAATAACAAGGACTGGGAAAAAGATGTCCAGCCTGCTCTGTTCTAGATCGTCGTTGGGTTCTTGAAGCGGGTCAACCGATATTGGAGTTGCTAGTATCATGGTATTAACGACCTGTTGAAGAAGCTACCTGGGAGACCTACGACTAGCTAGCTGAACAATTTCCTAATTTTCGCCTTGCGGAGAAGGCGTTTTACCAGGGGTGAAGAAGCTACCTGGGAGACCTACGACTAGCTAGCTGAACAATTTCCTAATTTTTTCCTTGCGGAGAAGGCGTTTTACCAGGGGGGAAGTAATGATACGAACCACAAGGTGTATACAAGGAAAAAGACAAGGGTCAAAGCAGCTAATGAGAATCAAGATCCATTTAATGCTATTTTTGGATTCTGGGTGGACCTACTGACCAGCAAACCAGTGGGAAATTTATAAGGAGATGAACGGTTCAAATATTTCAAATTATATTGGAGGCCTAGTTTTTAGTTTTGGTTTACTAGCAGGCCAAGTTTTTAGTTCAAATATTTCAAACCAGCAACTTCAGTTTTGGTTTACTAGCAGGCCTAGTTTTTAGTTTACATTATTCAAGAATTTTTTGCTCCATGTAATAACATCATATTGGAGACCTGCCATCTCGATTGGCTTTTCTTTTATCAAAGTTTGAGTCACTTGCCTACTTAGCATTATAATATCTATCACTATTATTGGGGATTGG
>JANDBE010177838.1:0-15709 GCA_024320915.1 Erigeron philadelphicus
CTAGGCTCGCTGAAGGCTCACAAAATCGAAGATTTTGTGTGCCCACCGAACTCCGTTCGGCCAGAAGGGAGTACACCCAAGCAGAGGGTTTTAAGTGAGCGATTTTTAGTACATTAATTAAAAATATATAAAACAAGTATGGAAGTTAATATTCTTGGTCTTATAGCAACTGCACTCTTTATTATAATCCCTACATCATTTCTCCTTATTTTATACGTGAAAACAGCCTCTAGCCAGGAAGGCGCGAGTTAGAGCACCCAAAAAAATAACTCTACGAGTTGACTTTCCACCCAAAAAAAATTAAAATAAACGTGCTCTATTGGTAGGCTACCGGGTACTCAGCTTGGTTACTTAGCGTGAAACGAAATCTGGTTTTGCTTGTTCAAAAGCATTAATACAGCCAGCCCAAGTTTTTTTTTGGTTTCTGGTTAGTATCCGTATTGGTTGGGGTACAAAAGTTTGCTACTTTTCGCCCCGCGTTCTATGCTACCTCTTGCTCTCGCAGAGCAAGAGGTAGCATAGAACGCGGGCGCTAGCATCTTTGGATTTAAGGGCGGCTCTGTAGGCACTTTACTTTTGTTATCAACCCAAACTGAGAGCAAAAGCGACCGCCCGTGGCTACTACCGCTCCGTGCTTTTGAGCCGTTATACAAGCGCAGGCTTATCTCAAAATAGACCGCAAATTAGAGTTACGGCTTAAACTTTTTTTAAGTCGGCGCGATCGAGAGTCAATAAGGGCAACTCGTAGGGGTGCTCAACTTGTTGCGCATCAAACCAGTTGGAGTGAGAGGGATTTGAACCCTCGGTACAGTATTACCGTACACACGGTTAGCAACCGAGCTCTTTAAACCACTCAGACATCACTCCATTTCTCGCATCTTGTTTTTTTGTTGGGTCCATCGTCTAACGGATAGGACAGGAACCTTCTAAGTTTCTAATGTAGGTTCGATTCCTACTGGGCCTAATAGCTGTGAATACAATAGTACTCTCTTTAACCGATTGTCTGAACTATGTACCGGTTACCGGTAACCAGACCAGGGCTAATCGCGGCTCTTGCTCATACTTTCGCTTCGCTCCGGAACGAAGTTCCGGTACCGGACACGGAGTTCCGGGTACCGGAACTTCGTTCCGGCAATTGCTGAGCAAGTTGTGGAGCACAAATGCGCGAATTCGGGGTAGGCTCAAGTTACCGAACATAGTAAGTAAGTGTGGCTATATTTCGGTTAAGAGTAGTTTAAATCGGATTTATTTCAAAATCAAGCCAGTGCTTAGCACAGCTTTAACTTTCTAGTTAGTAAGACCGCCATAAATCTCTTGAATATTACCGGAACTTCGTTCCGGTAAGAGGCTCGGTGTTTTTTTAATTACTAACCCGTTATCTCTTGCTCTTGCTCTGCGAACTTGAACTTGAACTTTCGCTTCGCTAACTTTCGTTTCTATGACCCGGAACTTCGTTCCGGCTGCTTTTGCTCACAAAATCGAAGATTTTGTGTGCAAAAGCAAGCCCTTGCTTCTGCTACGCAGAACCAATTGCCGGAACGAAGGAACTTTCGCTGTGTCACTTTTGCGAAGCAAAAGTGGCCCCTTCGGGGGTTCAGCGAAAGTTACCGCTTACCCGTACTCAGCCTTCGGTAACTCGAGGTACGCGTAACCCCCCTTCGGGGGGTTAAGAGTTCGAGCAATAAAGGGGTTCGTTCAGCGAAGCGAAAGTGTGAAAAAAGTTTAAGTTAGCAAAGCGAAAGTTCGCAGAGCAAGAGCAAAAGGAGCAGCCGGAACGTAGTTCTGGCATCTGATTAACCCATAAATTCCGCAGGCCGAGTTAATCTCAAAATTTTAAAAAATAGGTTTAATTTCATCTAGAAGAACAGAACTGTTGTAAATCTCTAAAATAATCAGTAGAAAAACGGCAAAAAGAGCCATAAAGACACCCATAATAACTGTTGTTCCCCACCCAGGTGCTACTTTTCCAGCTTCTGAGTTTAAAGGTTTTAATAGTGTGCCAAGAGTTGTTTCAACTCCTTTACTTGTTGTTTTCAATCTATCATCAGACGAGGTTTTTCTTGTGCTTGCTGTTGACATATTTATACTTTCTAAACAATTTTTATTTACTTTCTGTCAGCTATACTTAAATTTTTGGGTCATTAGCTTACTTTACACAAAATTTAGTGTAAAACAAAGTATAGTTGTTCGAGTCGCGTCAAACTTTCGCGAAGCGAAAGTTACCCCTTCGGGGCCGTGCTCGACTTATTGATCACCCTTGGGGCTCACTTTTGCGAAGCAAAAGTGCGCAAAAGGAAGAGCCAGGAAAAACAAAAGCTTTAGCTTTGGGCGACCGGAACGTAGTTCCGGTCAATACGCCTATAACCTAGACATAGAAATCAACCATGCAAAGCATGGATTATTAAACAGCCATGCTTTGCATGGTTTATTAAACAGCAACCAGAGGTTGCTGTTGAATCAATCGTAAACTGAGTACGGCGCGCTAATGCTTGCCATAAAGTAGCGAAGCTGAACAGATTAGCCCGCGACCAATGTATAAACTTCATATCTCGATTTTCAAGTACTTTTTGCGCTAATATACAACTAATTACTTTTTTTTTATTCAAATATGGAAAGTCCAGCTTTTTTTTATACGATTTTTTTATGGTGTCTTTTATTAAGTATCACAGGTTACTCGATATATGTCGGGTTTGGCCCTCCTTCTAAACAACTTCGTGATCCTTTTGAAGAACATGAAGATTAATTCTTTAATTAGGGTAACCAACGAGCGACTTTGTCGCTTTTTTGGTTGCTTAGCAACCAAAAGGCTCTGAGCGTACGTAACCTTTAGAGGTGCCAGAACGAGAATTGAACAAAGGCAAAGCTTCGAGATGCTAAGCAACTTGATCATTGGCTCAAATCGTCTAACTTTCGCGTGCTCAGCTTCGCTGAGCAAGCGAAAGTTTGCGGTATCTGAACAAAAACGGTTGGCTTGCTCTGCGTAGCAGAGCAGCGCTCTCTTGATTTACTACGCCCTTCCGGAGTTCGTGCGAGCGCGTTTTGGGATGGTGTGACGCGTTCTGGTCGGTGCCAATAACGTGGCTACTTTCGCCGGCCACACAATTGACCGAAGACCTCACTTACACTCGTAACCCCCCTTCGGGGGTAGCCGGAACGAAGTTCCGGTAACCCCCTTCGGGGGTTCAGTGAAGCGAAAGTGTAAGTGAGGTCTTTTATCAACTTGTTCCACAAATCAAGCCTAGCTAACTTTCGATTTAGCGAAGTAATTGGTTACGTAGTAACCTAATAGTTTATTACTAAACAGATTAAATCAATTTTATTTTTAATAAGCCAACGTAAAGGGAAAGAGTTGCTACAACAAAAGCAATAAGAAATGTAATATAACTAATAATTGTTATCATTTTGAAAATTTAATAAAAAACAAACTATAATCTCGGTTTTGATTTAACAAAACCCAGCTAGTAAACTTGGTCGCACTCAAAAAACAGCAAAGTATAAGCACGAATATTAACCAGAACGTAGTTCTGGATGCTTTTGCTCTGCAAAGGCAAGAGCTCGAGTTCGGCAATTTAGCTTCGCTAGAGTGCGAGCAGCCAAACTTTCGCTTTAGCGAAAGCCTTTACTTTTACCCGAACTCTAGCTTCGCTAAAGTTCGGACAAGAGCAAGAGGCAAGAGGCGACCAGGAGTGTTTTTGCTTGCAAAAACAAGAACAAGAAGGGCCACTTTTGCTTCGCAAAAGTGACAACCACGATCGCCAATGTAAAATCTAAAAAATAAAATTCAAATTAAAAAGAGCTTGTAATACGGTCACCACGACGATATTGCAAATAAGCAGTCACAAAAAGCCCTATTAATGTTACAGGAACTAAACCTAATACGATTCCAGATAATAATGGTTCAACCATAATAATGTTATATATTTAAACGTAGGCCTCACTTACAACCGGAACGGAGTTCCGGGTCAGCGAGGCGAGAGTGCGTAGTCGCACACTTTACAGCTATCCGGCTGGTTAACTATTTAATTTAGCGAACAAACGCTTAGAGAAAGCTCGAAAGCTTTTACCCCCTGCTACTCTAGGCGCGAAGCGCCTAGAGTAGCGGGATCAAGCGATAACTTTCGCTGACCCGGAACTCCGTTCCGGCAATTTTGTTTCGCAAAAGTGGGCGAAAGTTCATCCGTTTCGTGCTTCTCGCTATAAAAAAGTGATAACGTTTTTGTAAAGCGGGTTCAAACCCTAAATATAAATAAAGAGTTTGATTTAATTATTAAGTGTTTGCTAGTCTTAATACTATATCTCTAAACTTTTACAAAAAAACGCCTATTTAGCTCAGTTGGTTAGAGCATCCGTCTCATACGCGGAATGTCGCTAGTTCAAATCTAGCAGTAGGCAACTACTAATACTAGCATAACAAACAAAATAAAAACGCAATAGGAACCATTTTTTAACTTGCTTTTTTAGTTTACCCTTGGTTTTTAGGTATAGCTTCTTGGCTTTCGCTTCGCGAAAGTTTGGCTGCTGGGCTCTCTTTCGCTTGCTCAGCGAAGCTGAGCACGCGAAAGCCATTTTGCTTTGCTCACTTTCGCTGAACCCCCGAAGGGGCGAACCGGAACTCCGTTCCGGTTACCGGAACGGAGTTCCGTTGGTTGCTACGCTGAACCTCCTTCGGGGGTTACCGGAACTCCGTTCCGGTAACCGGAACGGAGTTCCGGTTCGCCCAAACAGCGAAAGTGTAAGCTAGAGTTACAAAAAAAGCTCAGAGCCTAAAGCACTCAGCCGTCTGGCTTACCCGGCACGTAGTTCGGGATGCTTTTGCTCTGCTAGAGCAGAGCAAAAGCAAGCAAAGCAAGTAGAGCTGTCTCGGCTTGTCAAACCAACTATAGCAAATTCTTCCTTCACGCTGACCCGGAACTCCATTCCGGTTACCGGAACGGAGTTCCGGGTCAGCGAAGCGGTCGACCTGAATTAGCATCGCCGCTGGTAGTTACCGACGCACTTCGATCTCTTAAATCGACGAGTAACCTAAAACCCGACTAGCTTGACCAACCCTCCAATTTTTTGTCGAGTGTAACTCGTAGTTTGGCGAACCAGGTGCTGAGCACGCCTAACTCTATCTTCGCTATAGTTCGCCCAACTAAAGTATATCATAAATATATGGCTCAATCCGGGTATAGTCAGCATCCTATCCCTAATTGGTGTTAGCCCCCTCTGTAACTCGATCTCCGTGAACTTTCGCTTCGCTAACTTAAACTTGAACTTTCGATTCGCTAACTTTCGCTTCTCGAAAGTTTAAGTTAGAGTTTGAGCAAGAAAAGGGGTAACTTTCGCTTCGCGAAAGTTTGAACTCCGGAAGGGAGTAGATCGCGGAGTTGGAGTTGCCGGAACGTAGTTTCGGTCTGTAACGTAGTCGCCAGAACGTAGTTCTGGTTGCCGTGTTCTTGCTCTAGCTTAGATAGAGTTAGCAGAGCAAGAGCAAGCAGAGCAGCCACGGTGTTTTTGCGAGCAAAAACAAGAAAGAGTAAGGAACGGGTACTTTTATTCGCGTACGGCGCTCTTCAACAGTTAGCTTACGCTCCCGCAGCTTCTTTGGCAGCATACATTACTTCCATCGTAATTGTTGTTATCTTGTTCTCTCTGGCAAATCTTTCTGTATTTCTTTTAATTCGGCCTCTTACAAAACCAGGAATCTTTTTTAGTTCAGTTAATCCATCAGGTGCCCAGTCCAAATCGGTTACATTTGATAATGATTTTGTTATTACCTCTTTTGTATCATGCCCACCAAAAATCTCTAATAGATGATCTTCCATACCAAGTGTAAATGAATTATACACTAAATCTGCTATTTGATTTGTGCCTTCATATCCAAGGAAAGGTCGATAACCCAATGAAAAATTTTGAATATGAACTGGCGAAGAGATCACCCCACACGGTATATCAAGCCGTTTGCCTATATGGCGTTCCATTTGTGTTCCAAAAATGGTTGCTGGTTCAATTCGAGCTATCATATCGCCAACCTGTGTATGATCATCGGTAATTAACACCTCATCACAGAAACCTTGTACTTGCTCTCGGAACCAATCGGCGTCATGTTTGCAGTAGGTTCCAGCACAACAAACCCTAACACCCATCTCGCGTGCTAAGATTCGCGTCATCGACGCAGCATGAGTACTATCTCCAAACACAACACTTTTCTTGCCGGTTAAATTCTGGCAATCAATTGATCTTGAGAACCAGGCTGCTTGAGAAACAAAACGCGTTTGTTGATCGATATATTCTTCAAAAGGATCTTCTGAATTCCTTACTTGCTCTCCGTTCAAGTTAGAAACGTCGGCGAAAGAAGTACGCGCACTTTCGCTTCGCGAAAGTTCCTCCGTTCCGGTAGAAGGGGTTCTAAGTGAGGAACTCCGTTCCGGATTTAGACCTTTACTGACTATCTGACCTATTTGTCTAACAAACACAGCTGTATCGACAACACCCATAGGGGTTGTTGATATTAGCGGCATATCAAATTCCTTTAATAGGTAATTTCCTGCCATTAAACCAGCCTCTCTATAAGGCACAATGTTGAACCATGCTTGTGGTAATTTTTGTAAGTCAGTGACTGAACCTCCTTCTGGAATAATAAGATTAATTGAAACACCTAAATCACTTAGTAATTTTTTTAGTTCTCGGCAGTCATGTTGATTATGAAAACCTAATGTAAAAATACCAAGAATATTGGCAGAAGGTTTTTGAGTTTTAGAAAGGTCTAAATTCCCTTGTTTTTTTGCTTTCTCTATATAAAATCGAACAACTTGTTCTAATGTACGGTCTGCTGCTTGTAACTCGTTTACCCTATAGTGATTCACATCGGCTAAAATAACATCAGATTTCGCTTCTAAAGACGCCTTATCAACAAAGTTTTGTAAATCTTCTTGTAAAATGCTCGAAGTACAGGTCGGTGTTAAAAGTATTAAATCTGGTTTCTCTTCCTTATCCTTGCGGGTAATGGTTTCAACCACTTTGTTTTGTGAACCTCGCGCTAACACGTGTCGATCTACAATGCTTGCTGTTACTGGTGTAAAATCCCTTTCACGCTCTAGCATTGAGCGCATTACATTAAAATAATCATCACCTAACGGGGCATGCATAATTGCATGTACATTTTTAAAAGAGCTTGCTACACGTAACGTTCCAATATGTGCTGGGCCTGCATACATCCAATAAGCTAATTTCATAGTGTCACTTTGTTTATTTGTGTTTTAAGTCCTTTGGGCAACTTGAGCTCTAGCCCTTGCTACTTCGGTCGCCGTACGTAAATGGCAAACTTTAACTTAAACTTTCGCTCACTTTCGCTTCGCTGAACCCTCGAAGGGGGTAACCCCCCCCTTCGGGGGGGTAGCCGGAACGGAGTTCCGGGTCTAAGTGAGCGAAAGTTTAAGTTAGCAAAAGTTCAAGTTAAAGCTACCGCCCTTGTTCAGCTTAGCTGAACATGCCAGTATGACCGAGCGAAACTTTTGCTCTAACTCTCTCTAGTTCAGCTAAAGGAAGGGGTATTCCCTTCTGGCCGAACGGAGTTCGGTGGGCACACAAAATCTTCGATTTTGTGAGCCTTCAGCGAGCCTAGAGTTCGCCACCTCCTTGCTTCTACGTAGCAGAAGCAAGTGTTAAGAGTTACCGAAGGGTGAGCGAACCTTTGCTTTGCGAAAGTTATCGCTTTAGCGAAAGTTCGAGTAAAAGCAAGCAGAGCAAGAGCACAAACTCTCGCGTGCTCAGCTTCGCTGAGCAAGCGAAAGTTGCCTCTGTAAGGCGCGGCTCGAGCTATGCTAGATTGCCGTACACTTACACTTTCCCGAAGCGAAAGTGTAAGTGTACGGTTACCCCCTCCTTGCTTCTTCGTAGCAGAAGCAATTGCCGAAACGGAAAAACTTTCGCTGACCTGGAACTCCGTTCCGGGTCGGCGAAAGTGTACGGGGTTAAGAGTTTAAGCAAGAAGGGGGTTCTTTCAGCGAAGCGAAAGTGTGTACTTCCGATTGCCCCAAAAGGGGGGTAAGAACAAGAAGAGGCGAGCTTACAATCTAAGCGCTCACTTTTGCTTCGCAAAAGTGTCCGGAACTTCGTTCCGGGTACGCCTTTTTTATTTACCCTTTAGACTTAATACCACGGGGCTCGAGAGGGACAAACCCTCTACAAGAACGTATTTACGATTTGGCCTACCTGGCAATAAATCGTAGCTTTAATTGAAACTTTGTTCAGACCTCAAGATCGCTCTTTAAACGGCAACCCTAAAAAGAGAATACATCTTTCTATTTCGTGAAACATTTTTTCATCGCCATTTAAAAGAGAAAACAAAGTACTTGGTGAGTATTCTAAAAGACTAGCAATATTATTTTTACCTTTCTTCTTCAAGAAGGTATATGTTTTTAAAGATAGAGAGAGATTAGCTAAATCTGATGAGAGAAAACTCATTTTGTCCAAGTTACTGGAATAAAGAATAGATAATCTGTTACCCCCTTCTGTAGGCAATCGAAACTCCGTCCCTGCTTGTGGGATAAGTTGAAAAGGACGAGCGGAGCTCTTGCTTGCCGGAACTACGTTTCGGCTGCACAGGCCCGTAGGCCCTAGAGAAGAGAGAAGGTTAACAAAACCTGAAGATAAACAAAGTGGAGGCGCTTTTGTCATTATCAAAGGCATTGCGAAGCAATATCTTTTGACAACTCTGAACCCCCTCCTTGGTTCTGCATAGCAGAACCAAGTGTAACCGGAACTTCGTTCCGGCAATTGAACTTTCGCTTCGCGAAAGTTAGCGAAGCAACCCAAAGGAAAAGTGGTGAAATCGTACGGGACTGTTCTGCTTCGCTTGGCCTCACTTACACTTTCGCTTCGCTTACTTTTGCTTCGCAAAGGTGTAAGTGAGCGAAGCGAAAGTGCGCGAACTGGACCAAGGCGGCTTGGGTTTGCTAACGATTTGGTTCGGTTAACACACACCCCGAAACGCTCTAGCCCCCTACGCGGCCAAGTGGAACCTATTTCCGCCATCCACCTTTCTTTGAGCCCTGTTGGAAAGGTAGCCGAGTGGCTACCGGCTAAACCTTTAGACATAGAATCCTGAACAACACCACGTTGGTGGCCGGGGCGAAAGCCGTTACAAGCAAACTGGAAAAAACCAAATTGTTTTTTTAGGTTACTACGCGAACTCGAGCTTCGCGCACGCACTTTTGCTTCGCAAAAGTGACCGCTTCGCGAAATTGCCGGAACGACATTCCGATCAGATGGGGTTATTGCGTGTTGGGCAATTAATGAAGCAATTCTCTTTTGGGTAACTTTCGCTTCGCGAAAGTTCGCCCTAACTTCTTCTAACCCCCCTTCTGCCCTACCCACCGGCCGCCGGCGGCCACTTTTTTCTGGCTGCTTCGATAAGATACTTTTAGGCACCTTCTTGCTCAGCCTACGTCCGAGCATGGGCGAACTCGAGGTACGCGAACTTTCGCGAAGCGAAAGTTCGCGTACCTCTTGATTTTGCGGTGGCGACGAAACGGAATTCCGGGTGCTAAAAAGAGGGGCGCCGCGCTCAGCAAGGGTTTCTGAACCAAAAGAATTATTTCCTACCCCGAGAGAACTCCTTGCTCTGCTACGCAGAGCAGCGACTGAAAGTAAGACCTGTTTTACGTCAAGCTGGTTTGAACCGTCTACGGTGGTGAAAGCTTGGGTTCCAGTAAAACTAAAAGGGAGACTTGGTTCTGATCTTTTAGAGATCAGAGGTAAACAGGAGGTGAAAACTCGAGCCATTTTTACTCGAATTAATTGTTTTGCTAGTGGTAGCAGGAACAAAGAATCTTTTTGGTTAGATCTAAAAATACGTAGGGCGTTTCTAGTAAAAGAAAAGGTTCTATACTTAATTAAAAACAATATAGGTTTTGGCTTACGCTGCTTGCTCAGCGAAACTGAGTATGCAAACTGTCTAGTTTCGCTTTGCTCAGCGATCCGAGCCGTAACTTTCGCTTCGCTACCTTTCGCGTTCTCAGCTTTGCTGAGCAAGCGAAAGTTTAAGTTTGACCAGCTCGTTACGCGGCTGAGCCGGCCGCTTGAGTGGTTCTTGCTAAGCCTAAAGGTACTACCTTCTTTTGGGGAAGTGCTCACTTTATTATTCAGCTTTGCTGGGCGCTCACTTTTGCTTCGCAAAAGTGTGCAAGAGCTTCTTGCTCCTTTTTCCTCTGCCCCCCGTAGAGGGGCAAGAGCGAAAGGTAGCAGAGCACCGGCCTTCATGGCTTTCGCTAAAGCGAAAGTTTTGCTGCTCTCGAGTCTAGACCCGTGCTCACCTTTTTGCTCAGATTTGCTAAGCACAAGCAAAAGTCGACCCAAACCAATCGAAGCTTGGTTTATGGCGCGGTCCTTGCTCTGCGTATCAGAGCATCGACTACCCCCCCAAGAGGGCTCAAAGGCTGTACCAGCTAAACAAAAGCGAAGCTTAAACAAAAGCTTCGCTTTTGTTAAGCCGGCTTGATTTTGTTTAGGATTTGGTTTGGTTGCTTCGCTCACTTTTGCTTCGCAAAAGTGGCCCAAAGAAATCGATTTGCTTCTTGCCCCAACGTTGTTTCGGTTGGACCCAAAAGGGCCTCTAACCAACTTAAAAGAAGGTAAAAATGTTTTCTTAAAAGTATCCCGGAATTTAGTTCCGACAGTTACCGAAGGTAACTCAGTCTCCGAGGTGTACTCTAGGCTACCTTTCGCGTGCTCAGCTTCGCTGAGCAAGCGAAAGTTTAAATTTGAAGCGCCAAACTTTCGCGAAGCGAAAGTTCGCGGAGCTCGAGTTTGCCCTTTAAAGAACCTTGCTTTAAGCCAAAAACTCTGTTCCAAAAGAAAAGTTTGTCCTTGAATATGAGATCTTCCAAAATTTTGTAGAAAAAGTGATACTGGGTGCCTTGATCTTACAAATCCAAGACTTGAGAAACTATCTAATTTTTGGCGAGCAGAGTTTGTAAGATCCAACTCTGTTAAAACCCTCTGAACCCCCTTCAGGGGTTCTAACCGTACACTTTCGCTTCGCAAAAGTTCCTTCGTTCCGGCAATTGGCTTCGCTAAAGCGAACCTTCGAACGTTAACACGTCTTTTACCCTCCTCTGTTACTCTTGCTTGGCTAACTTTCGCGAAACGCGAGCTCAAGTTAGAGTTCGGCGAACTCTTAACCCCCGAAAGGGGTAATTGTACACTTCCGGCAATTTCGCTTCGCGAAAATTCCTCCGTTCCGGTTACCCCTTCTTGCGCACTTTTGTGAAGCAAAGGTGAGGCCTTCGGTAACTCGAGCGTAGCTCGAGTTTGAGCAAGAAGGGGGGTCACTTTTGCTTGGCAAAAGTGAGTGCGGAGCTCGAGTTTGGCCACCGGCGAAAAGCGGTCTCGGGTTACAGGTGCTCTGCTTCGCAGAGCAAGAGGGCTTCTTGCTCCTTTTGCTCTGCTCCGCAGAGCAAGAGATAGCAGAGCAGCAAGTG
Organism: Erigeron philadelphicus; assembly: GCA_024320915.1. Classification (NCBI taxonomy): domain Eukaryota; kingdom Viridiplantae; phylum Streptophyta; class Magnoliopsida; order Asterales; family Asteraceae; genus Erigeron; species Erigeron philadelphicus. Next base: position 11,466 of record JANDBE010177838.1, read on the forward strand.
GCTCAACACTTTCTGATGCGTCATCGTTTACTACCCCTCCCTTTGCCATACTTTTGGTTTTGTGTAAACGGCTTCCTCGACCGAAAGTAGCCAACGGCACGGTTGAATTAGCGGACAACGCTAAAGAGTGTGAGTCTAATTGAAAAGTTTTTCGAAGTTTTGAGAATATAGACATTGTCGATAACGCGGCTTCATTAATTGCTTGTCGAGGATGAATACTTCCATTAGTCCAAACTTCCATGATAACGCGTTCTCTGATTTGATTTGATAAATCATCTCTTTCTATCCCAAAATTGACCTGATAAACTGGAGTGAAAATTGGATCTAAAGGGATAATAGTGCGCAAACAAACTTCGGAATTAAACTCATCAGAAAGATGGTTGGCTGGCTGGTCTAAAATTGAATCGGTTAGATGCGTAACTCGAGCGTAGCTCGAGTTTGAGCTTGAGGTAACCGAAATGGAGTTCCGGTTACCACCTTCTTGCTCAGCCGAAGGCTGAGCACGGGTTAAGAGTTGCTCCAACTTTGGTTCTAGGCCTTGCTGGCCGACCGCTCCAACCGACGGCTCGCTTCGCGCACTTTCGCTTCGCGAAAGTGAGGCCTTGTGAGTTTGCTTTGACCCAGCTTTTTTGTCAACCGGACCGGCCGGCGGCGTGGCTTCGTTCCGGACAGACCCTGTCAGGAACTCAACTTTAGTCGAGGTAGGTTCGACTAGATTTTTCTCCTTCAAGCTCAAGTTTAGCTCGATTTGGCTATCGACCTGGGCGGAGGGCGCCGGAGATACGTTTCGATTGCCCACAGAGGGGGGTAACAATTTACCTTTGTCGAACAAAGTGCTCTGCCGGCTGGCTCTGAGCTCCCTTGGGGGGGTATCGGAACCTGGTTCCGTCAAGAAATTTGTTTTAGCCCCCTCCGTTACTCGCGCTCCTCTAACTTTCGCCAATTGGAACGTACTTTCGTCCTCAATCGTTTTCCGCACGATAGCCCCGTTAGGCAAACTTTGGTTGCGTAGCAACCTAAAAAGACGAGGCGGGTCATATTCAGCATGGGTGAGTAAGGACTTACTTAGATGCGCTGAATATACTTTAGCTTCCTTAATTTTTGTGTTATTGAGAGTACTAGTATTACTTTTTAAGAAAGATTTTTTTTCACCGATTAAAAACTTGACAACTAATAATCCTTCAGTAGACAGCGTTGCTATGTACTGTGTAGGATTTACACATTCAATACCGTCAGGGAGCTTTAAATCGTTAGCGTGAACAATGGCAGGGCCTTGGACATGCAGATAACCTATTTGAACACTTCTTGATTTTGTTTGTGTAGAAAGAATAATTTGTTGAAAATTCAGGGATAATTCTAAAACCGATTCACGAATACCTATAAGCGTAGAAAACTCATGAGTTACCCCTTGAATATGGAGTGCAGTAATAGCAATATTTTTTACTTCAGAGAGCAGAGCGCGGCGTAAAGCCGTGGCTACTGTTACCGCATGCCCACTGAGAAAAGGACCTAGCAAAAAACGACTATAGACGCTCTGATTTTCGTCAATTCGGGATTCAAGGCATGAAACAACAATTTTTTCCATCTGTTTAAGTTTTGCTTTGCTAATAAATCCGTTCCAACGTCACTTTCGCTAAGCCAAGGGCGACTTCGTCGTTCTTTGGCTTGCGTACCAAGTGCAAGGGCTTGCTTTTGCACACAAAATCTTCGATTTTGTGAGCAAAAGCATGCTCTAGCGAAGCTAGAGTTCGTGCCAGTGCGCCACGCTTTTGTTAAGCGAACTGGCGAACTTTCGCTTCGCTAACTTGAACTTTAACTTTCGCTTCTCGAAAGTTAAAGTTCAAGTTAGCGAAGCGGCTACGTTCCGGCAACCGTATTTTAACTCAAGCTACCTACAGATTTTAGGTTTGAGACTATCCGGAACGTACTTGCGGCTGCTTTTGCTCACAAAATCGAAGATTTTGTGTGCAAAAGCAAGGGCTCACTTACACTTTCGCTTCGCGAAATTGCCGGAACGGAGTTCCGGATCAGCGAAGCGAAAGTGTGAGCAAGAATTAAGAGTAAAAGTAAGAGCAAGGTGTGCAGTAACCTAAGAACTGGCGCGTTCGGCCGAGAAGCTTGCTACTTGCGGCTAAAGGTGTTAAGTACGACGGCCCCCTTTGAGACACCCGGGCCACGCCGCCAGTTACCCGGAACGAAGTGTCCGGTACCGGAACTTCGTTCCGGAGACGTGCTTCGCTGCTTACGTGCTCTGTGTTACCCGGAACGTAGTTCCGGATGCTTTTGCTGCTCTGCTAGCGCAGAGCAAAAGCAAGCAGAGCAATAAGTTAGAGTTAGCAAGCCACGCAGCGCTTTTATTTAGCCAGCGTGTGACCCGGAACTTCGTTCCGGATGCTTTTGCTCACAAAATCGAAGATTTTGTGTGCAAAAGCAAGCCCTTGAGTGAACCCAAAAAGTAAACTCACAACACTGATTCTAGCTAAACTCGACGTTTTTTTGGTGGACGACAGCCGTTATGAGGAATTGATGTAATATCTCTAATTAAAGTAATTCGTAATCCTGCCTCTTGCAAACCACGCAAAGCAGTTTCTCTACCTCGACCGGGACCTTTAATAATCACTGTAGCTTGTTGAACTCCTTTCGCTAATGACTGTTTAGCAGCATTTGTTGCTGCTGTTCGCGCAGCGAAAGGAGTGCTCTTACGAGCTCCTTTAAATCCACAAACCCCTGCTGAACACCATGAGATAACCTCTCCTGTTAAAGAGGTAATTGTAACAATAGTATTATTAAAAGTAGCTTGAATATGAACAACCCCGTAAGGGCTTTTTTTTTTTGCTCGTTTTGGGGCTGGTTTTGTCATTGAGTTTTTATCTTTATTTACTATTTTTATAATCTTGCCTTAGGTTGCTTGTTCACCTTCCTCTTTCTTTTGGCCTTGCTTTTGCACACAAAATCTTCGATTTTGTGAGCAAAAGCAGCCGGAAGTATGCTCGAACTTTCGCTTGCTCAGCGAAGCTGAGCACGCGAAAGTTCGAGCAAAAAAAAGCAAGCAGAGCAAGTAGAGCCCCGCGCTGCGCTTATTGCTCAGCTTTACTGAGCACGGCAATTCAAATCGGTTTGCCTACTTAGCTCCCCTGGGCAAAATAAACCCTTGGGCAACTTTTGCTTCGCGAAAATTAGAGTTGCACCTTGAACCACTTTGTCCCTCTTGGAGCGAGGCGTTCGCTTTTGTTCAGGGTTAACTTACAGTTTTTAACTGATTTTTTACTTAAGATTACCCTTGTCTCTGTTTGTGTTTTGGGTTAGAACAAATAATAATAATTTTTCGTTTTCGTCTAACGAGACGGCAATTGTCACACATTTTTCGAATTGAAGGACGTACTTTCATATATACATTTTAGCTGGCCTCATTGTTTCACTAAACGAGTGCTAATAATACATTAACTTTGTTGCAATCACTATCTGATGACTCTAATATTTTTATATCTTTCACATAGCTTATTATAATGGAAACACCTCCAAGACTCATAATTTTGTAAGGATGTTCTTCTACAAATACATTATCATCACAACATATATTCATACAGCACTTTGAACATATTCGCTAAGTATTCTCATAGTTGTTTGGTTTCATTCTCCTCCATGTCACCCATTTAGCATCAAATTACAATTGATCACTCTTATTTGGCCCCCCATTAAAATTCAAGTTAAGTACATAACTTCATTATTTATATTAGATCATTCCATCCATAAATAAACTTCTGCCAACAACATTGCAAGTTATATTATATACTCCATAAATAATGTAACATGATCCAGTACAAAGGTGGGCCAAACTTGACCTTAAAACATCGTTTTCTCCATCTTAGTTATAATATACTTCAGGTCTTATAAAATAGTAGAAACAAACCAACTCATCATTATTTTATATATATATATATATATATATATATGTATTAACAAGACCAAAGATATTTTAAAAAATTTTAGTAATTATTTTCTCTCTTTCTACTCACAAACTCAATGACACAAACAAATTTTGACTTTGCCAATGACTTATTGACTACATAGAGTAATAAAAGCAACAAGAAGACACCTCAGAATTGGTTCCTTTGTATACTCAAAACTACGAAACTAGACACTCTAGCTTTATTTTTTTTTATGGGCACCTACACTAACACAACTACAATGAAATTGAGATTTTCCCTTTTTCTTTTTTTCCAAGATATGTTTTAATCTCCATA
>JANDBE010180377.1:0-15368 GCA_024320915.1 Erigeron philadelphicus
CCTTATTCGTGACAAAAATGAAGAAATTCTAACCATTCTGAACAAAAAGTGAAATTATTTGTGCAGAATCATTTTGAAAAAAAGCATATTATCGAAGATTCAGTCGAAATAAAAAGTTTTTCCCCTTATTCGTGATAAAAATGACAAAATTATAACCATCCTGAATGAAAAGTGAAATTATTTGTGTAGAATCATTTTGAAAAAAAGTATATTATCGAAGGTACAGTCGAAATAAAAAGTTTTTCCCCTTATTTGTGACAAAGATGAAGAACTTTTTTTTTTTTTTCTTAATGCCCCTTCATTGTCACTTACATGTGATTCTATTTTATCATTGCCGCTGCAGTCTTTTTTTTTCTTTTTTTTTTCGATGCCCTTGCATTTGTTTGTTTATTCTTTGGTCAATGCTGCTGCCAGCTGTAATTATTTCAGTTCTTTTTATCATATCACATTTTTTAACTTGAAAACGTTTTCGATCATACGCGAAGAGAAATTTTACGCTTTTTGCTTCAGTATAAGTACTTACCTTAAACAGTTGAGTTGAGTATTGGCTGCTGTCAGCTGTGGAGTTTCTAGAAAGGTATCTACCAACACCAACCAAGTATCAATATTCAATTCAATTTATACCACCACCTGCCAGGTTTTTTTTTCAATCAAGTACAGCATTTTTTTTACTACGCGACATACATGTACCTATTCTTTTAATTTACTCATTGAGAAAAAAAAACAGAATATTACATGAAAATACAAAAACATTTTATTTAGAACTTGATAATATATACAGTTATACACACACAATAAAAAACACAATGAAAAACACAATGAAAAACACAAAAAAACTTATAATATTACACGAGTACAAAAATTTTATATACATTAAAAAAAAAAAAAAAAAAACTTATAATAAAATATGGCAGCTGCAGCGGCGGGAACATAATTAATGGTCTTGGTCTTCGTCTTCGTCTTGGTGTTGGCGTTGGGGTGGGGGAGGGGGCAGGACTCCCATTCTGTACTTTACAAATCTCAGCTGCCTGTAATGTAATTCCTGAATTGCCCTCGTCACTGGATAAATCGCATTCGGGCATAGCGAGGAAATGTGGCCCCGTTGGCCGCAGAACAGCCACTCGCAGGGATACGTTGTTTCAGTAAAGCGGCTGTTCTGCAGCCCTTTGTACGCGATGTACTGTTGCCGGCTCTCCAAGGTGGCCCTCTCGGTACACAGGAACGACCAATGCCCGATCTCGCCGCAGTAAAAGCAGCGGGCCTTGGTTGGTCGATCAATTCGGTCGTACATGGACCGAGAGGGATTACGGATTGGAGGCGGCAACACGGCAGCGGCAGGTTCCTCGCAAAAGGCGGCAGCGGCAGCGGCAGGTTCGGCAGCGGCAGCGGCAGCGGCAGGTTCGGCAGCGGCAGCGTAAGCAGCAGCGGCAGCGGCAGCGGCAGCGCCAGGTTGCCTGCGGGATGAGGCGGCGGCAGCATGGCGGAGTCGAGCATTTTCAGCCCGCAAGGCACTGGACTCGTTCAAGATTGTAATTAGGTTATTCTCCATCACTTGAAAGAGTTCACTGTAAATACAAACAAATCATGAATTCAATTTTAACATGAAACAATTCAATGTTGATCGTAATGATTGAATCTTACCGTTGGCCTTCACGTTCTGCCTCCACATCCGCCATAACATCTTGCAGCGCCTGCTGCGCCTCATCCCGCTCCTGTGTAGTCTGGGCCAATCGCCGGTTCAAGTCATTCACCGTATCCGCATCCGCCACGTCATCGTCCATTGCCCCATTTGTGACGTATAATGGATAGACGTCATCTCCCGTTCTACGGCATACGGCACAATGCGGGTCTGTACCTGGACCTGTAATGAAAAGGAAAACATATTAAAATTAGTTGTTGGAAGGAAAAAAAATTTTTAAAAGGTGATAAAAATTAAAAACACTTACTCTGCCGCTGAACCCGGAACAATTCGCGTAGGCAGGAGCCATGGTAAACATGCCCACACTCAGTCGCGAAGATGTTTTCAGAATCGCCACTTGGCCCCGTTAGTACCAGGTTCTCCCGGCAAATGGGGCAAATGGCGATTTCAGGGACAGTAGGTGCTGCAGCGGCCATTTTCTGTGAATGAAAAGGAAAAATTGTAACTATTGAAAACCAAAAGTGAATTTATTTTCACCAAATTATTCGAAAAAAGCAGAATAAAAGCCAAAAGTTAATTTATTTTAACCGAATTATTCGAAAAAAGCGAAATAAAAACCAAAAATGAACTTATTTTAACCGAATTATTCGAAAAAAGCAGAATTTGTGAAGAAGTTGTAGCGATTGAAAAAAAAAGTGAAGTTATTTTCACCGAATTATTCGAAAAATGCAGAACAAGTAACGGCAGCGGCAGACATTGCAAGGTACTGGAAAGATGGGTGAATGAACTAATAAGAGCTACGAATTGCACATTCGAAAAATGCAGATCATGACCAGAAATTGTAACGAGTGAAAACCAAAAATGAATTTATTTTCACCGAATTATTCGAACACTGCAGAATTTGTGAAGAAGTTGTGACGATTGAAAAAAAAAGTGAATTTATTTTAACCGAATTATTCGAAAAAAGCGGAATAAAAACCAAAAGTGAATTTATTTTCACAGAATTATTCGAAAAAAGCAGAATTTGTGCAGAAGTTGTGACGATTTTAAACCAAAAATGAATTTATTTTAACGGAATTATTCGAAAAATGCAGATCATGAGCAGAAGTTGTAGCGATTGAAAAAAAAAGTGAAGTTATTTTCACAGAATTATTCGAAAAATGCAGATCATGACCAGAAATTGTAACTATTGAAAACCAAAAGTGCATTTATTTTCACAGAATTATTCGAAAAATTCAAGGCAATGTCGAAAATAAATATCAAGTCATACATTTTATAAAAATAATCAGTCTTTCCGTTCATCATCATCGGAAATGAAGCATTGAATTTGCACAATTAGTGATAAATAATGTTATTTCTCTCTCGCATTTCTCATTGGGTTATCCATTCTCGCATTTTATCATCTGTTCTCGTTTTCTTTGTTAAAATTCTTTCAGAATCAGAATTATTTACGTCGCACTGACGCACTTTCTCATGATATTTGCATGAAGTTTGAATTAATTGTGATTATTATTATTTTCATTGTGATTTGGATTCATAAATGAACCGCATTTAGCTACAGCATAATATAATATGTAAGTATATAGTAATTTCGCTTCATATTCATTCGGAATTCTCGAATTTGTGATAATGTGTACGTGTTTCATTTTTCAGTGGATTTCACAAATCTCATTTCTGCCACGGCCATTCTATTATTTCTTTTTAGTTAGTTTTCATACAGCATAATAATGTAAGTAATAGCTTCATTCGCTTCATATTCATTCGCAATTCTCGAATTCGTGATAATGTGTACGTGTTTCATTTTTCAGTGGATTTCACAAATCTCATTGCTGCCGCGGCCATATAGATCGTATTCGTGAATTTGTTAAAGCCTTTATCTGTGATTTAAATAATGTAAGTACTCATCAGCAGTATCAACCTTATATTTACATAACCTAGCTAACCTGTGCCTATAGGTTCATTGTTTCGTGATTCTCCAAATGAAAATGGGCGTTCGAAATTATTCATTTGTTTCAGAAATGTCGAAGAAAAATCTTTAATTTCCTGTGTACCTTCCAGTATCTACTCTTTTTGAAATAATTCTTTAAAAATAATTTCTATTTTGATTCGTGATAATTGGAATTTCTTCATTTTTTTCAGACTGACTGCTGCTACCTGTACCTGTACCAATTTAGACTTACGTGATTTGAGATAAGTAGACTGATAGACTCTGATTCGACTTGTAAAGTGAGCATCAATTCTTTTCATTTTATAATTTATATATAATTCTTCGCCTGTGTTTTAGCTGTTGCAATTCTTGTCGTATTTAGATGCATTGCCATGTATTGAAATTGCTTAACAATCTGTCATTCCTCATTAATCTATTGGGATTTCTTCGATTTTGTCTCAAATGTCAAATGTAGGGAAACCGATTTTCGAATAATTCTGTGAAAATAACTCCACTTTTTTTTTCAATCGCTACAACTTCTGCTCATGATCTGCATTTTTCGAATAATTCGGTTAAAATAAATTCACTTTTGGTTTTTATTCTGCTTTTTTCGAATAATTCTGTGAAAATAAATTCACTTTTTTTTCAATCGTTACAACTTCTTCACAAATTCTGCTTTCTTCGAATAATTCGGTTAAAATAAATTCACTTTTGGTTTTCAATCTTTACAATTTCTGGTCATGAACTGCATTTTTCGAATAATTCGGTGAAAATAAATTCACTTTTGGTGTTCAATCGTTAAAATTTCTTCACAGTTGAGGGGGAAAACATTTAATTTTGCTCATGATCTGCATTTTTTGAATAATTTGGTGAAAAGAAATTCCCTTTTGATATATATGAATGACAGATTGTTCTATCTGCTTTTAACTAGTTGTGGGGAAAGTCGCCTATAATGTGTTGTCGTATATAATAATTTAAAATTATTTGACGATGAAAATATTAGCGTCATGAAATAAGCCCAATAGTTTTTGGGCAATTGTGTTTTTTATGATTATTTACAAGTTGTATAATCCATTATGGTGCGGCGCAGTGGAAAAGTACGGACATCACTTTGTTTTGAGCAAGTACAGGTAGGTGAGTTATTTTACCTCATACAGTTAGTAACTTGTGTATCATTTTCTTAGTTAACTATTAAATAAGGCGCCTTTCCCCGATATATGTTCTAATTACTTCTTCATTGGCAGCATAGTTTTCAAATGCAAATCTAGCTATGTAACTGCATGAACACTTCCATTATGGTTTTTTTTTTTTTGCATGAAAAGTATCAACTTCTATTTTTTCTCAGTATTATACCATGAAACGTGTGCTGCAAAGTGACGGAACGTACGAATATTACGGCTTGAACAATAAACGTGTTCATTGTTCAACGTATTACAGACATTTAAAGAAGCTGCAATTGGCACAAGAGGTGAGATGCCTTTAATTAGAATGGGGTTGTTGACCATTTTCTGTTGTTTCAATGTATATGTGTGGTGAATGGTATATGTTTTCGGTTCTGATCCATGTTCTTTCTGAACTGTTTTGGTCATTCATTGTGGGTTGAATTGTTTTTGGGCAGATTTATAACAAATGTACTTGGTTTTGGTCAGCAACCCCTATTGAAGTAAATGCTGACAGGGTGTCTAACATATCAAATTTGCCCATAACATCTACTACAAAGAATTTGTTATAGTTTCAATAAGCACTAGTATAATTTCTTCCATAATACTCTATGTGGTTTTCTTAGACACCCTGAGTAAGTAATAAGTACTTTAGTGTGCCAATAATTGACTTCTAATATTTGTACTTTTTTTAATATAATTGGGATAGGATGTGGCTGGTACATCAGCGTATGAATTTGCATTTGATATGTGTGAAGAATCTGTGGAAGGATTGTTACTCGAAAATAAAGAATCCGGGAATGAAGGAAATTCGTTTCCATTACACGAAATGGACAATGTCGAAGAGAGTGAGGTAGATTATACTCAACTAGTCAAAGAAGAAATTTGCGTATTTTCTCCCCCATCAAACCGGATAATGTCGCCAGTGCCAGCTGAACCTATGTTACTAGAAAATTCCCCAATTATATCGGAAGAGCGGACAGCAAATTCGTCATCGGTATCGTCATCATCGGTTAGTCATATAACATCTGGTGATGACTTGATGTCACTATCTGATATCGACAGTGAGGATGAAAAGGGTGGTGATGAAAATCCAGCCACGTGTGCAACTGAGTTGATGATCTGGGCAGCGAAGCACTCGATAAGACGCCGCGCGTGTAATGATATTTTAAGAATAATCAAACGGTTCGATACCGATCAGCAAAAAAGGTTACCAAAGGACTTTAGAACTCTATACCATAATGTTTTGAAGCCCGAATACATCAAAATGGAAAATGGAGGCGAAATGGCATATTTTGGCATTGCCAACATGTTGAACCACGATGGAGTGTTTAGTCGAATTAATGATAGATTATCGCTGGTCGAACCTGTCTTGATGACAATGCACATAGACGGCTTGCCGTTGTTCAAAAGCTCGAAAAATGAATTTTGGCCAATTTTGGGCTTGGTGTTTGACGAGATTTTTATCATCGCGGTACACTTTGGTATAGGCAAGCCTTCGTCGTCTCAGGAGTACCTTTCTCGTACCATAGATGAGATTGAAGAGTTGCAACAGAATGGCATCTTCATCAGACAGGAGAAATACACGTTCAAGCTTCGCATGCTCACAGCCGATGCTCCAGCTAAATCCTTTGCTCTCAACTGTATCGGTCACAACGGCTACTCCAGTTGCGCAAAGTGTTGGATACGGGGTGAATATATGAGAGATGACCATGTAATGACTTTCTTGGATGTGGATGCACCTCTGAGAACCAACAGCGAATTGCGTCAGCGGGTCGACGACAATTACCATAAAGGAGAAACCGCATTTGGGCGGTTAACCAAGTTCAATTACACCCGTCAAATCACAAACGATTATATGCACTCTGTATGCCTTGGCATATGGAAGGCAATATTGTTGCGCTGGTTTAAAAGTTCGAGAGCTCATCAACCATGCACACAACTGGTAGTCAGGTCGATCGACAATCTCATAAAATTTATCTCCGCAAACCAGTATTGTCCAACTACGTTTGCCAGAAAGCCGCGGCCGCTGCAGGAACTAGTTCATTTCAAAGCCACCGAATTTCGTCAATTTTTGTTGTATTTGGGCCCCGTTATATTCCACAAACAACTACACGGGTTTGAAGCAGCGCTTACTCGTAGGTTGTTTTGCGTTATGCGTACATTATGCGCTTTAGATTTGAAGGACACGAAACAACAAAAAGAAAGTGCATTATCGTTTGCTCGTGAGAATATTGTCTGGTTGATCCAGCATACGGCAGCCAATTACGGCAACAATCTCATAACCTACAACTGGCATGCTTTCCTACACTTGCCAGATGATTGTCGTCTTTACGGCTCGCCGGACAATTTTAGTGCCTTCTGTTTTGAATCGTTCCTGTACAAGGTGAAGAGATACGTAAGAACAGGAAATTTGCCGCTGCAGCAGCTTGTAAACAGATATTCGGAGTACGTTTTCAGCAGGACCTATGTACACGAAGATAAGAGGCCAAAAACGAGCAATATGCCTGAGTTGAGCAAGCAGCGATCGCACGATACCTACGATCTTGAGGATCCTTCTGTAACGGAACACGAACGTGAGGTAATTATGGAGTGTGACTTGTACTCGCAGTGCTATTATAGAGGGATGCCGTTACGGACAGATCGACTGGGCAATAGCTTTTGCAGACTCAAAAGCGGCGATCGGTTGCAAATTTTGCATTTCCTCCGGTACAAGCCAACGAATAATGTTTACGTTCAAGGTAATTATTTGACTCATCGTCGAATCAATAATATTTGTGTGGGAAGGAGTGAGGGGAGGATTGATGAAGTGAGTAGGATTGAAATTGTTAGACTGCCTATACAACAGTGGGGTATGAATACAAAATAATCGAGCCAATCCGGACCATAATCCGCATCAGCCAGATTATAGTTCGTATAATCTGGATTATACGTACTGTAATCTGGAACAATTGGACTATAAAGTGGAAGAAGCGGAATACAATCCGTATCATCTGGACTATAATTCATAATAATTGGGGTAATCTGGAATTAAACCTGAAAATCCAAATTTCAACCTGGTCAATTCTGATCATATAGCCGGTAATATTCCGCATCTAAATGGTGTTTTGATTTCAAAATATGTTTGATGACTGAGTAACCACCTTCAGTTGTAATAGGTCATAATATTTTACAAATTTTGGGCACAGTTGTACATCTTGAAGCAAAATTTTGAATAGTGTATCCTCAGTCGAATCCACTACACCATCTTGAATATCCGTCAAAGTTAATATCACTTCTCTTATCTATCAGCTTCGACTTCATTCTACCCACATGAATATTTGGTATTCGATTTCTATCTGCTTGTTTCGTTCGAGTCTCGTAAATTTCTGGGTATATGACGAGTACACTATCATGGTTTTTAGGTAATCTATTACAAAATCAAAAAGATTTGTTCAAAGACCCCATACCATCGTCCCGTGTAGGGACTGTGACCGTGTCGCTCGAGAAAGCATCGAGATCTGGCATAATAGCTGTTGAGAATGTGGTATCCATGTGCTATCCAGTGCCATTGGATAATGACAACAGTGCAAAGTTGGTGCTAATAGATCTTCTACACGGTGACCTGGTCACACAAGAGATGGAAGATTAGGTTTGTTTTCTATGATTTTCTATATGCTTGAACTAATATTCACTTGGTGCAATTGGTTTCTGGGACATTAAATTTATCTGTCGCATATGCTTTGGTGTCGGGGAAATGTAGTTTGGAGTAATCTATATGTGGCTTTATTTTATAAGACGAATGTATGGTTTATTATTACAATATTTTTTACCCTTATCTCAAAATAGCTTAATACATCGCACCATTCAAGTACTCTATTATGTTATGATATTTATCTCACAGTAATTCTCTTATCGAGTGTATATATTACAGTCTCATCTTATAATTGTTTGGTCTGTTTACAGATTCAATATGCCAAAAATCTCAACTACGCCGTGGATATTGTGTGGTGTACCACTAAACAAAAAATTCTTAGTGGTGGAGGACACCAAAACCCCCATGCAGTATTATGTAGTCCCTACTTCGTGGGTTGACATCAAAAGGAGGATCGTACACTATCCAGAACAGGGCAATGACATCATTAGTTTGGTTAAATCGAGTGCGCCCGTTGACCCAATCTGGCCAATGTATAACTTGGCAAAGGTGTATCACAAAACTGGTAATATTCCTATTCTTATTGCTTCCCTCATTAATATTGTTCTCATAGAATGTACAACTGTATTAATTTTGTATGTTATTTTTTCAGATTCATATGACCTGGCCTACAAATATGTTGACACTCTAATCAAAAACAAACATGAACAAGGATGCACTCCATCTGATATAGAACGATTGCGTCTAGCACAAGAGGAAAGTGCCGCTGCAAAAGTTGTCAAAACCAAAGCAGCCAAAGTGGCTAAAGATACTGCCGCCAAAAAGGCTAGAGACGCTGCAGCCAAACTCGCTTTAGACGCCGCTGCTAAACTGACTTATACACCCGCTGACAATACTGATCTAACGAAACCAAGAGGTAGGAAAAGAAAAGTTTCCTATCAAAATACATCAACGCCAATCCGGCCAAGTAAAGGTGGGAAGGAGCCACGGCATGTATTGCCAACCACAGAAAGACATGATGATGTATTCGTACCCAGCAAGTCATATAAACGGGGTAAGTATTCTAAATTGTCTTCACACAAATGAAACTCTTGTTATTTTGTCTGTACCTTCCAAAATTCACTTTTTTCAAAATAATTCTGCGAAAATAATTCCACTTTTTGGTCATTATAGTTAGAATTTCTTCATTTTTTTCACAAATGTTGTAAAGAATTCTTCAATTCAATCTCTACATTCGAAATTTAATTTCATTCCAAGTAATTGTGATATAATAATTGCACTTTTGGTGCATGATCGTCAGAAATTCTTCATTTATTACCGAATTGTTAGACTATACTCAGGTTTTTTTCTGACCATATAGTTATTCATAATATGATCTTTTTACAGTGCCGCCGCCGTCGGACAATGAGTCTGAAATGGAATCTGATGAAGTGGAAAGGAGCATCCGCGGCAATAGCAGCGATGAATACCAGTTTGATAGCGAAGAAGAGCGACGGCGGGAACGGCAGCGACAATTGGAAGAACAGATGCGGCGATTCGATGAGCAGCGACAATTGGAGGAAGAGCAGCGCCAATACGAAGAGCAGCGGCGATATGAAGAGCAGCAACGGCAATATGATTATACGCGATCTGTGACGTATACGCCGACTAAAAGAAAGTCATCACATAGTGCATCTGTGGCTAGCAACCAGTTGTCTCCTCATCCACCAGTCTATACGTCCCGTACCCTGTTTGGAGTACCTGGAAATACTCCAATAGGAGTCCATCATTTGGCGACATTTTTTACCCAAATGAGTAACCGGTTTGACGATTTGGCGAAACAATTCAAAAATGTGTCGTCGCGCTTGAAAAATTTGGAAAACAAGTATGAATCGGACCATATCAAAATGGGTAAATATCTTTTTAGTACAGTATTTCATATTTGTTTCATTCAAAATCAGTGGCGCACTCGTATTTTGAGATAGGTGGTGCCCGATCACTTCCGTATATACACCACCCTCATAATTTTGTTCAATTCAATGTTTTTCAACCTATTTTGTAGTAATGGGTGGTGAAAATTCCCATCAGATGGGGCCCATAAATTGTGAGACCCGTTGCTTCCACACCAATTAACCCCCTAGGTCGGTGCTACTGTTTGAAATTTTTCAATCTATAATCTCGTTGAATGTTCATTGCAGCCAAGGTAATGCGGGTTTACAAGGCGCGACAGATGGTTGCTGAGTTGAATAGTACAGCTACCAGCGCATCGACTGCTGTAGAACAAGCCCCATCGACTGCTGAAGAACAAGCCGCGGTAGTTCAGTATTTGCCCACTGATGCTGATATGATGAAAGAAATGACGAACGACGAGGAAATGGAAATGTTGGAGAGTATGATCCCCATATCATCCTACGATGGATTGATATGTCTCGATAAATTCCTCGAATATCACGAGGCTACTTTTGTAAGTATTTCTTTTATCATACTTTCCATGTAAAAATGTCGACTTCTTTTCGTGATCCTTACTACTTTCTTCTCAACTTTGCCCTCTTGCAAGGTCTATTTACTCTACAGGTTAGCTCGATTGCCAGGCGCAAACTGGTGTGTGACGTCTCCGCAGTACTTTTTTCCATTTAAGTACGTGTAAATTTTTGAAGATTTTGACGAAAAAAAGTAATCACATATTCGAAATCTGCGTGAAAACATAGGGGGGGGGGTCTTCATTAGAAATTTTTTTCCATCTTTTTTTATTTCTACAAAAAAAAAAGTAATTTTAAAATAATAAGTGTATTTTAAATGTGACGCGTGAAAAAAAGTACTGCGGTGGCGTAAGTGTGTTGATGGTTGCGTTCGGATCGAGCTAACCTGTAGAGTAAAAAGACCTTGGCCCTCTCGTTTTTGTTCCATTTTGATATTCAATTTTTTAGTTTCTTCTAGCAAATTATATAGTAATGGGTGTTTTATTTTCACATTCCAGCTGATATACATTACTCGCATTGTCAATGAGGTGGTTAATAAATTGGTCAATAAAACAAAATTATTCACCCGATTCGCCAATGTGTATGACGTACTATTTAGAAAAACACAAATACACAAGCAGTTCACAGCGTTGGGTACTAAAAACAAGATGCCTATGATAAAGCATCCGTCGGTGTCCAAGCTTAACCGTAAGTTTTATTTATATTATCGTTTACCCTCGTTAATAAGTATTTTTCATGTTCTTGTAAATATTTTATATAATTCCACAGATGTCATTAAACATACACTACCGGGTCCTGCTGATGTAGTCATAACAAAACCAGATGAGACTGATCCACAGACCCATTTTGAAAAGCATGTGACAAAATATCTTGGAAGGTGGTTAAGCACCACGCGGGACAATTGTGTTAAGCAGACTAAATTACAAGGTACTGAACAATTGCATTTTTTTTTTACTATTTGTCACATGATTTACAAGATGATACACTATTCTTGAATTTTCAGCTGAGCGAAACAATTCGGGAGAGATTGTCCCAAAACCAACAAAACCAACAAAAGAAAAAAAACCAAGACAGAATAAGTTGGATAAATTAGAAGGCAAAGGTATGTACACATTTTACACCCAATTCAAATCATTTTTGGCATATAAGTGCCAAAGTTTGGAAGCTGTAAGATATGGCTTTGACTTTTAGCTTCTGATCATGAAAATAAAACTATTGCTACAATTTCTTCACAAATTATGCTTTTTTCGAATAATTCTGTGAAAATAAATTCACTTTTGGTTTTCAATCGTTACAATTTCTTCACAAATTATGCTTTTTTCGAATAATTCTGTGAAAATAAATTCACTTTTGGTTTTCAATCGCTACAACTTCTGCTCATGATCTGCATTTTTCGAATAATTCTGTGAAAATAAATTCACTTTATTTTTCAATCGTTACAACTTCTTCACAAATTCTGCTTTTTTCGAATAATTCGGTGAAAATAAATTCACTTTTGGTTTTTATTCCGCTTTTTTAGAATAATTCTTTGAAAATAAATTCACTTTTGGTTTTTATTCCGCTTTTTTCGAATAATTCTGTGAAAATAAATTCACTTTTGGTTTTTAATCGTTACAATTTCTTCACAAATTCTGCTTTTTTCGAATAATTCTGTGAAAATAAATTCACTTTTGGTTTTCTATGCAGATGTAATTTGGAATGTCGAAAAAGAATCTGCAGTGATACCTGCCGCTGCTGAGCAAGATTCTGCTGCTGGAAGTTCGATTGGCGTTGTATCTGCCTCTGCCGCTGCGGAAACTTATGATAATGTTGCAACTGCCGCTCCTCATGCAACCGCTGTCGAAAAGATCACAATTGAAACGACCTCTACCCACCCTTCCGCTAATAGCACCAAGGAGTAAGTTCTTTACGCGAAGGTATCGTAGGTGGTAGGTATAACTTTCAATGAGATCACTATCATATTGTTATTATAGAAACGAAGACGAAACGATGAGCGATATAATCGGAGTATCAGAGGAGATAGTGCAGGTTAATGAGTTTGAAGATGACGACGAAGACACTGACCCAACTGTATTACCAGCACAGTTACTGTCAACAGACGCTGAAGATGAGGATGGGGACGTGTAAAACCCCCTGCCGCTGCCGTCATTGAACATCATTGACCTTCCTTGAACCCGTGATGTGATATTCAATGAAAATAATTTGTTTCTTTATGTTCCTTTCATTACGTTTTTTTTTGTTGGTAATTTGTGATTGACCTTATTATTATCATAAGTTGTTTTCTTTGTTTTTTATTGACATTTTCAAGTTATTATTATCATAAGTTGTTTTCTTTGTTTTTTATTGACATTTTCAAGTTAATGTTTATCAATTCTTCTTGTCAATATATTTACTTTTTTACTTGAACTTGATAGTTCCTCTTATCTTCTATCACCTTCACTTCACAAGGCTATTTAGGTCGCATAAAATTCTTCAATGTAATTAGAGGTTGTCTGGTAGCATCCGAACAATGCTTATACTTTGTTCACATTAAAAATAGAAATCTGTATGCAACCCGCAACAAACACTGTTTTTTATTCATAACCACTTTCTACGAAAATTTGTTCAAAATCCGGCTGACAATGACGATTTGTAATGAAAAATGAAGTTATAATCCGGGAACCCGGCAGTCGCTAACATTTTTACAAAAATTTTTGCAAAATCCGGCGATTCGTATTAAAAAATAGAATTATAATCCGGCTTCCCGGCAGTCGCTAACTTTTTACAAAAATTTTTGCAAAATCCGGCTGACAATGACGATTTGTCATGAAAAATGAAGTTATAATCCGGGAACCCGGCAGTCGCTAACATTTTTACAAACATTTTTGCAAAATCCGGCGATTCGTATTAAAAAATAGAATTATAATCCGGCTACCCGGCAGTCTCTAACTTTTTACAAAAATTTTTGCAAAATCCGGCTGTCAATGACGATTTGTAATGAAAAATGAAATTATAATCCGGGAACCCGGCAGTCGCTAACATTTTTACAGAAATTTTTGCAAAATCCGGCGATTCGTATTAAAAAATAGAATTATAATCCGGCTACCCGGCAGTCGCTAACTTTTTTTACAAAAATTTTTTGAAAATCCGGCCAACAATAACGATTCGTATTGAAAAATGACATTAAAATCCGTGAATCCGGCTGACAAAGAGCTAATTTTAAAATAATAATCCGTCAATATTTTGTGAAACTTTTGTTACCCAAAAATTTATATAGGACTAATATACTATTTATATTAATCAGACTATATTGGCGCAGTGGCCAAGTTGGTACGCTTCCACGCAGAGGACCTGGGTTCGAATCTCAGTAAAGTGAAAGTGGATTTTGTGCTAGCCTAAAAGTAGGCCATTCATGATAAAATATAGGACGGATTGACGGATTATAATTTGAGAAACTGTGGCAGAGTAACATTCACACCTACAAATTAACCGGTAATTGACATAAATTGGGTAGAAATATGTGAAAATGAAATAAAATTGAAAATCCAAAATGTGAAATGGTTTTATTTTTGCACAATCCGGCTGTATTTATTTGTTGGAAAATAATTTGATTTTATGCATTTTGAGACCAAATCATGCCGGAAAGACGGATTATAATTTCATTTTTATTATTTTAAAAGATTGACGGATTCTGGAATTATTTTCCCAAATGCCGGAGTCCATGCCGATGTCCATGCCGGAAAGACGGATTATAATTCCATTTTTATTATTTTGTCAGATTGACGGATTCTGGGATTATTTTCCCAAATGCCGGTGTCCATGCCAAAAAAAGACGGATTATAATGTCATTTATTGAATTTTCACGCATTGCCGAATATGCAATTATTTTCCCAAATGCCGGTGTCCATGCCAAAAAAGACGGATTATAATGTCATTTATTGAATTTTACGCATTGCGGAATATGAAATTATTTTCCCAAATACCGGTGTCCATGCCAAAAAAGACGGATTATATTGTCATTTATTGAATTTTACGCATTGCGGAAAATGAAATTATTTTCCCAAATACCG
Source organism: Erigeron philadelphicus (assembly GCA_024320915.1). Lineage (NCBI taxonomy): Eukaryota > Viridiplantae > Streptophyta > Magnoliopsida > Asterales > Asteraceae > Erigeron > Erigeron philadelphicus. The sequence continues at coordinate 14,869 of JANDBE010180377.1, forward strand.
TCTTACCGTTTAAAAAGACGGATTATTCGCATGGTACGGAAAAAGACGGAAAATGACATTTGCAGATTATTTACCGTCTTTTTGACGAAAAATTCAGTCGATTTTGCCCATAGGGTAATAACCGGCGAGTACTGTATAATTTTCAAATTGTCACTTTTGCTCATAAAAAACTAGGAAAAGTTACTATCTATTTTTTCAGTGCAAGTAATCAAACATGCTGAAAAAAGAATTTGAACCAGTTCACTGCGATTAGATGCAGTACTGATTGCATACTTACGTGAAAAGTTCCTCCATGTTGTTTAGCGTGTAAGTTTTATTTCTAAGTCGAACCAATACATCTGTTTTTTCCCAAGCTTTGGAAGACGGGAATAGCCAAATTATGGATGGCATCGTTCGAAGTAGGCTTTTGGGAAACAAAAGTACTTGAGGCCATTTGACATATTCACGAGGTTGTTCCGTTAGAGGTTGAGCGGAAAATCTGGAACACGCTGGACTAAATT
>JANDBE010183527.1:0-15053 GCA_024320915.1 Erigeron philadelphicus
CTCTTTCATGGTATGTATAGTTAAATAAACTGGTGAAAACTAGAAGTCCATAACTAAAGCATAACTTGCTGATGAAACAAAGAAACAAGATCCAAAATGATGATGAAACTAAGTAACCAACATCTAAAATGCTGATGAAATTAAGGACAAGATCCAAGTTGATGATGAAACTCGGGAAAAATATGCAAATTGCTGATGAAACGAAATAACCTAAAAGTCTACACGACAACCTGTCATATGACTTATTACCAGCATTGTGAAGCACTTTTTTGGGTTCATTTGTGGTTCAAAATTATCGAACAATCAAAAGTCTTGTTGCTAAAACCAAATGAGATTTAATAATGCCTTGATTATATGCTTTGATTACGTAGCTTTCATACAATACTCGGAGAATATAACGCGTTCATAAAAACCTAGGATGTCACAACATTACAAGATGGTGACTTTACCTTAACATGAGCTATGTTAGTTTGATTTCTAGCTAAACCTTAGGTAAATATGTGATCATATGTATGTATGCAAAAACAACATTTTTTTTCCCTCCATGGAGGCTTCTCATCTTTGCAGGATGTTTTGAGATCTTGAACTCGAGTTTTACAATTGTGCATTACACGATGACTTACCTGAAGTGTAAAGCATGGAAAGTCACCATCTTTGAAATGATGAAACACGTTTATAGTATCACTACTTGGTGGCAGTCTCTGCATGCTCTCGGGCTTTTGACCATTCTGTACTCTGTAGGCATGGTTTGTGTGTAGGCATAGCAATCGATAAGCAATGGTAAGCTATACACTGTGGTGAAATTCTTTGCTATTTCTCCTATTCTTCTACATTGAACAAAGATTCATATGTATCTGGTGCGCTAGCATTGGAGTCTCATGCTACTTTTTGTAGTTAAGATTTGATACAGTAATAACCAGTCCCCAAACCCAAAAACCGGGCATATCTTCCTTCAACATTATCACCTCTGCAACCCTTTGGCTTGCTTAAACTTCTTTAAACATTATCACCTCTTCTTTCAACATTATCAACTCGCCGAAAACAATCACTTAAAACTAGAGGTGGCAATTCCACCTATTTATAGATGAATGATTTGATTTGGGTTATGTTTAATCCCTAACAAGTCAGATGATTTAAACTAGAAGAAACAGTTAAAATGAAAACTAGCTGAATAAGTCAATCAATTCATACCTGGGGAAAGTCATCTGAAATGCATACAAACCCATTGAAGCTTCTAAACAGTTTTATTAATGACTGAAAGTTAAGATTATCAGCGTAATAACACACATAATAGTGTATAATGATATAAAAGAAATCTTATCATTTACAAAAAAACCAAACATGAAATGTCTCTGTGGGCTTGTGGCTCAGTCCGCCTCGGTTTGAACTGCTAACTGCCTGACCCATCCAGTTTGCCACCTCTTCAAAAAATAGGGAGTAAAATAAACAAACAAGCAAACAAACCCCTGACTGACTAAAACGATAACACAATCTTCATTAATAATCCTAGAATAAACAAATAAATAACCCGCATAAGAATGAATATTTGAAGCAAACACAAACTAGTTAGATAAGCGAGGGACTGTTATAAGTGGCAAGATTGTCATTCTTACCAAAACTTGCTGATATCTAACAGTGTTGGTGGAACTTATACAAATTCCTCTAAATGAGGGTAACAAAAGGTTGAATAAAGTCTAAAATTGGTCGTATATTTGTCTAATGAACTATACATGTGTTTTCATAAATAATTAAATATATACATAATATACATGTTCACAATGTTACAAGATATAAAATTGACTGAGACACTACCTATTATCTACACTCTTCTATATGAAACAGAGATTCATCTGTACCAGGCGAACATCTAATTGTGTTCTTCAAGTGCATTATGATCTCATACCAACCATAATTAATAAGTCTCGATTCAAATTATTACCGATTCCCAACCACAGAACCGTGCATATCTTCCTATACCTCTATCACGCTTAGCCCTGGTGTTTTGGCTACACCATTGTCTTGCATAAGTTTCCTTGTACTTCTTGCATCATCCCAACGCTTTGCTCCAGCATATATGTTTGAAAGAACAATGTACCTGAAAGAGTTCATCGTGTATTTCTATCAGTATCTTCATAAAATGAAATTAAATATAGATGTATATACACCAAAAATAAGCATGCTCTATATACGGGAATGAATATATTTAGTAAATTAATCATACCGTCCACTACTTTGTGGTTCTAAATCAAGGAGATATTTTCCCACTATCTGAGCCACCTTGGCGTTCCCATGGATCTTACAGCCTCCAAGCAAAGCACCCAATGCATAAGCATTGGGCTCCATGGGCATATTCCTTATGATCTCCAAGGCCTCCTCCAATCTTCCAGCTCGAGAAAGCAGGTCAATCACACATCCATAATGCTCAACTTTAGGTTCAATACCATAAACACCCAACATTGAAGACAATAGTTTTTGACCCTCTTCCGTCATTCCAGCATGCCGAAAAGCACCAAACATAGCAACAAAAGTCATGTCGTTTGGTAGGACTCCTTCATGTTGCATCTGTTTGAACAAAATTTGAGCGTCCTTTACATGTCCATGCATTCCCATACCCATTAGGATTGTATTCCAAGTAAGAATGTCTTTCACTTTCATTAAACTAAATACTTTCAAAGCTTCTGGAATATTACCACATTTGACATACATATCTATCAACGCGGTAGCAACTATTGAATTAATCTCGATACCTTGTTCTATTATATACAAATGTAAGCTCAACCCTTGATCTAAAACACCCAACTGACCAACAGCAGACAATACACTAACAGCTGTCGTCTCATCAACCCTTACTCCAGCAACTCTCATTTCATCAAATAACGCAAGAGTTTCATTCGGCTTCCCATTCTGTGCATAACAAGCAAGCATAGCATTCCACGAAACAACATCTCTACGAGGCATATCACGGAACATTTTCACCACATCCTCCACATTTCCACACTTCACATACCCTGCTAACATAGAATTCCAAGAAACCACATTTCTCACTGGCATTTGCTCAAAAACTTCTTTCGCTTCACTAAGCCTCCCAGTGATTCCATACCCATTAATCATACTATTCCAAGAAACCACGTCCTTAATCGGCATTTCATCAAACACTTTCCGGGCAAGTTCCATTTCGCCACATTTCACATACCCATCAATCATACTATTCCAACAAACAACATCTCTCACACAACACTCATCAAACACGCGTTTCGCGTCACTCAAACACTTCCCATTCGCATAAAACTTAATCAAAGAACTCTGCACAAACAAATCTGACTCAAAACCACATTTCAAAACATGGGTATGAACCAAGATCCCAACTTTAGTCCTACAAGACACCATACAAGCCTTAAACACAAAAGGAAACGTCATATTATTCGGTAACACACCATTTTGTAACATTTCAAGAAACAAGAAAATGGATTCCTGGGCTTGGTTTTGGGAAGTTGAAAAGGCTCTAATGAGTGCATTGTATAGTTGTAAAGATGGTTTTGGAAGTTGATTGAATATGGTTTTTGCATAAGTTAAGTTTCCATGAGGTGAAAGTGCATAAAAAGATGCTAACTTTGATGAAAAGTATGGAAGCTGGGTGATGATGATTTGGGCATGAATTTGTTTGAATTGTTTAAGGGTTTTGGAATTGGTTATTAAGTAGTCAAATTGGGGTTTTAGTGATGAGAATTTAGGGGAGATTGGCTTGCTAATCATGGCTTTCTTGGGAGGAATATTTGATACATGATGATGGGGTTAACAACTTTTTAACAGAAACTGCATACACATACCGGAATCGTGTTTGCGGGATATATCGTGTTGAATCGTTTTTGAAAGTTTGACTTTCTAACCAAAAATAGTGTTTTTTTTTTTCTTTTTTTTCTTTTCAGTTAACCAATGATTTTATGAAGGGGTTATATTGTTTTCCTTTAGTTTATGTTGGCCAATGATCGGTCAATAATCTTAATTTACCATTTGTAAAAACCTAACGATTTTTCGAAGTTTTTTTTTAATTTAATTTGTAAATCCGTGATAGTAATAGTGTAATACTAGTATGTACTTTTTGTTTCTCTAAGTTTTCATTTCCATTTAAATAAAAAGTGTAGATTGTTTTATTAAGTCAATGTAGTTATTTTTTTTAATTAAGTAAAAAAACAAATATTTTTAATAACTTAATAAATTAAATAATTTTATTACTTCACAACTTAAACAAATACCACCATAAAAATACAATATATATTTTCATCTCTAAGTTTTATAACGAATGAAAACCAATAACAAAATGTATTTTTAATAATGTCATCTTTAAAAAAATTACTTATGAGTTTCTTTTGGGATTAGAGTTAGGTATATGAAAAAAAAAAATGTCATTAAGCTCAAATTACCGTTTAAGAAAATATGATAAACTGAAAGTCTTTATGATACCGTAAACCATGTACCAATAGTCTTAACATAATCCTTCACGCCCTTTTTCCTTTCTTTTTTTTTTTCTTCAATTCTCATATATAAATATAAACAAATGTTAACAAGTATTATATTTGGATAGGGATTCTTTGAAGTTGTAATAACTTTATAGATAAAATTAGAAAACACTTAACCTTAGATTAAAATTGAAAGTCTAAGATTCAAAATTCAATTTTCAATTTTGACCTTTGAACTAATGGTTGAGATCATTCGAACTTTATTTATGAAGTTATTACAACTTTAAAAGATTCCTATCCATTTTTCTTTTTCTATTGAGTTATTAACTTTGCTAGAACTTTTTAAAATAATCTTTCTTTTTTCTTTACTTTGATAGAGATTTTCCATTTTTATCCTTCCATGGTCAAAAACTCAAAATAATGTTGGTCCCCTTACCCTTTTTACAAATTGATTATCCAGATTAATCCATATTGTTTACGTACACGTTCACAGTTTCACATATTTAAATGAAGGTCCTCTCTCTGTGTTTTTTACTCGTAATATTTTATTATTTTTCATTTTCTTAGCAATTCAACTTGACATATCAAAGTATCTTAAGAGGAACTTGATCTCACGCATCTGGCCACAATTACATCACTGAGTTAAATACATCAACACATAAAAGTAACTTAGTACGAGTATATAAAAACGACTTTCTTTAACATTAATCAACATGAAAATGGGAGAATGCCGAGTACAAAAAAGTTGATTTGATGTACTCGCTCACTCGCCGGGAGGCTTTTAATTGGAATTGATTCCTCCACGGAACTTTTTCTAAAACGTATGTATTAAAGTTGAAACATGTGTTACACACATGCATATCATAATAATCATAAGGATGATAATCACCAATAATAAGACAACATTTGCCATAAATTATTTCAAAGAAGTTAAATCTGACTTTAAGAAACCTTTTTTGTTTGATCATGTTTGGTTCTTTCGTGTCAATGTTAAACGTCTACAATTTAAGCAGTAATTGAATTAAAAAATCCCTTTCATCCAAAAAGTATACAAATTGTGAGGAGAAAATAATCCAAAACTTCCACTACAATATATCTGCTAGACAGCTATTGTTACCAAAAAAGCACAACAGAGCGTAAAAAACATGAGAGAGTTACATTTTTTGTACAATTCCCTTTTGTGCACATAGATTACAAGTCTCTTGATCTGTTGATCATAATTAATCATGTAACAATGATAGCAAAAAAATATTAATTAATAATAATAATAATAATAATGCTGTAGTTTTTAAAGTTAAGCGACTGATACCGAATCTAGCAATGTATCAATATACATCTTCAATTTAGGTTTAGTAATGGCACCTTCTCGTCTACTTTTGGGGATCTCTTTTCCATCTTTAAACATAATCAACGCAGGCAATCCGAACACCTTATACTCTTTAATTAACACTGGATTTGAATCGTGATCTATTTTTACAACCAGTAACTTATCTTCGTATTCCTGAAAAAAAACAAACACACGCAACCGTAATTATTCATTGGAATGTAAATATAAATGTTTTGCTATCTTAAACATCCAACTTTCAAACTATTTGCTACAGAAATGACTGTAATTGTACAGACTTGATCTATTATAATGACTAACGACGTGCAAACTAGGATGATGGTCACGTTAACATAAATGTTGGTTACCTTAACCAAATACATACGGTAACAATGAATTAAGCATTTGATACATCGTTGGGAAGTTGAATACAATAACAAACAGTGACAAAACCAAGGTTTTAGGTTTATGGGTTGAATAGCTTAGAATCTAAGTGTATGTTTTAAAAAGTAAAAAAAGAAAGAAAAACAGCTTGCAATTTTTTTTATAAAAAAACGAAAAGGTAAATGATTAATCCTCCTAACTAAATGGCCAAAAAATCCTTCTAACAACGAGATGATGACACGTGGAAAAATCAGAGGGCAAGATTAGGAAAGAGAATTAGTGGATAACACATGTCACATTCTTAATGTATTAGGAGGATTATTAGGCTATTTGGTTAAGAGGATTTATCATTTTCCACAATACAAAAACATAATATCCTTACTCTTAAAGTTAATCCTAATTCATCGAAATGGGAACCCTGGAGACATGATAGATAAAGATTGGAATACATGTCATGCATGAGGTAAGTTTTCGAACCCAACACTAACAAATTTTATATGTTGAAAGGGTTTTTATTTCTCCATCATGGCTTAAACTTTTTAGTCATTATAATCTAAAAGTAAATTAATCTAATGTTAAAACCACATATTGCGATTATATGTATAGAAAATATAATGATATTTTCTCTTTTTACATTATACTAATGTACCTTGCACTAGGATATTTTTGTTATATTACATATGTAAAAGTATATAATTTTGTAATTAAACATTATATTAGGCAAAACTAGCATTTAAGTTAAGAAGTCCATATGAAACAATAACGATAAATGTGAGGGTTAGCCAAAGTTCAATCTCTTAAACTCTAAGACTGATGACTTCTTAACACTCATTGGACTAACATAAACTTATGGTTAAAAAAACCAATAAAAATAATAATAAATAACAATAACAACCAACGATAAAGATAAGTAAATAAAAAAATCAATAAAATTAAAAAGTAATCATTATAGTAACTGGAAAAAAAAAATACATATATAATTCCATTTTTTCAAAATGTCGATTTCAAATTTGGCTATTGACTTTGATCGATAATCAATTGTGGCTAATGTATATATCAACTCGATCATGATAGTTGATGACCACATTGTCTTTATTTTTATAAATCGATAATTAAAATGAAACTAGATATAGTAAGTATCTTTTATATCAAGAATGAAAATGTTGTGGATATAACAAAATTAAATAAATTTTAACATAAAAAGGTTTATTTAGATCAGCCGATTAATGCTTTCGGGTTAAACCAGTCATCCGACGGGATAGTCAGCCGATTCCAACTGATTTTTAACATGAAATGATCGATAACTCGAGACAAAATATTTATCTTGAAACACGTCTCACACTTAAATAATTAAACAACTTCAAAAGTCAAACCTTAAAACAAAGAAAAAACAAAAAACTGAAAAACCTAAATATATAAGGGTGCAATGTGTAAGTTAACCGAAAGTGACAAAACCAAAACCTCTGAAAAGTCGTAGTAAACCAACTCATTCAATTCAACATCTTTCTTTTTCTCTCCATCTCTAGAGATCAGGAATAGATCCACTCTAATCAAAATCTTCTATACATACAAAATTCTGTATATCTTGTTTTAAATTAAACTAAAAAAGTCTCAAAAAATAAAATAAAATGGATCAACTGATGGGTAAATTTGGAAGTTACTGGTTGGGTAACAAAGCAAACAAAGAACTTAGTTCCGTTGGCGATGATATTAGTGTAAGTTTTCTATTCTATTTTTTTTTTATTTCTAATTTATATAATTTCAGTTTGATTATAGATTTTAGAAGATATTGACTGATTATTTAAAGGGTATAATTGTTGTTTAATTTGTAAAATCATTTCTTATATTAATGTGGTAGCTCGTATCGTAAATTTTTAAAGTATACTTATTTCATTTATGAGAATATTTGCGTTTGGGGCCTTGAAATTTATGCTGATAAATCAGTTAGACCAATTATCATGAAGTATGAACTATACCGAGCAGCTTTATGTATAATTTGTATTTGAAGAACACAAAGTTATTAAGGGCCCGTTTCTTTTTTATAGTCATTAAATGCTGAGTATATTAAGTGGCTGAATATATAAAGAATGTTGCCAATGATAACTAGTCCAAATGATGAGGCATACCAGCTTTTACCCAAGATCTTGAGTTCCATCCTTAGGGAGGGCAAGTCTTGGGGTTTTTAAGTTTTTCCTCCGAATACTTGTAACGGCCCATAGTGAACATCTCGTTGTCTAGTGTACGTGCAAGGCTTCACCATTATACAGTGAGGTTTCCCTGATATCGCATATTGACTAAATGTTCGAAAAATGTATATATATATATATATAAAGAATGTTTGTATACATTAAGTGAAAAATAGTTAATTGACGATTATTTTTGTATTAAGTCATAAAAGAAACATTAATTTTAACTAAATGTATTAAGTTCTTAACTATGAAGTCTATTAAATAAAAAATAAACAGGGCCTAAGTTAGTTCGATATCCATTTTTAGTGGGACTAATACTTGAGCATCCAACTTAGGTAGTTTTTTAATATGTCGTAACTTGTAACGAAAGGTGGAATGGAATAGATCGTTAAAAGACAAAAAGTATTGGTTTACACTTTAAAGATGTAAAGCCATGATAAATTGGTGAGAAGTATTGTACTATTAGGCGAGAGGAAGTCAGAGTGTGCAATTAGGCTTAATAAATGTATAACGTCTCAAGTAGGTTTCAGAACATATAGACGTATTTACGTATCTGGAAACAATGTGAATACCCTAAATCAAGTTTATTGACTTTCAGTTTGTCTCACTGAAAGAGTATTGAGAGGATGTGTATTTTGAAAAAAACAACACCAATATTCTTTCCATATAAGTATCAAAATATTGGCATAGTTATTGTTGGAGTATTGGTCATCTCTTACTTCAAATCATTAAAAGCTTAGCTTTCCTTGTTATCTCATACCTTTCCTAATTGTCAAAGGCTCTTTATAAAACAAAATGGATTTTTTTTAAGATATATAAAAAACATATGGACTCATTAGATTTAGAGCTTTGGCAAAAAGCAGCGCCCAAGGCACCTGAAGTACTATAACAAGCATTGGTTATAGAAACTTGATTCTGTTTTGGTTGCCACCACATGCCTCGCTGTCCCTTATAAAGATCTGCCAACCTACGAGACTTTTGTAGTTTCTTTCTTTTTAAATTAGTTCTCCCCCTCTTTTTATTTTTCGAAGCTCTAGTTGTGTGCATCTCTGGAACGACAACTGACATAATTATTGTTTCTCTATAAATATCTCCCAACATGCAGGATTTCGGTTGTTTCCTTTTCCGCAAATTCATTTTCCGCTTATGGTGTTCAATTCGTTGTTCACCCTGTTTTTTAGCTATATTGGCTACATCGTCACCTATAATCGCATCAACATCTTCCCTCAAGCTTAAGATAGTATAAACTTGAAACACATACATACTTGATACAAAAATTAGTATGACTTAACTTGGATATGCTGGTTCCATCTCCCAATCCTTCTCATTTTTAATGTTTTATTATTACTAGCTGGATTATTTTTTTCACAATTAATATCAGGGATCCCTTATTATTATTAATGTATAACAGCCGGCTTCCAATCCAATTAAAGGTAAAGATAGTATACCTTAAACATCCAAATACATGTTTATGGAAACCAAGAACTACAAAAACATAACATCAAACTCACTTACATTTTCAAATGAGTCGTGATATTTATAGAAATGAAACGCCTATTTCAATTGTCTCTACAATTTCTGTTCTGGCTACCAAGCAACAAACATTCTTTCTTGTCGTGCATCCGACGCAATCTGTTGTTCGGATAGGCTTAGTTTTCCATTCTCTACACCTTTCTTAATCTGTCAATACACTATTACTACAACTTTCATTTGAACATTTCGTCAAACACTAGTTGTGCAATAACAAACCTTCAAAATGCCTGACAGAGGGGTGCGATCAGTTGCTGCGATGGTGCAGGTGAACCATTCGTTTCTGTGTACGCACATTGTTAAATTAACTAACAATGTCCACGACTTGAGGATGAGTTAATCTAATATCAAGCATGGCTGAATCATCTTTTCTTTTTCTTTTTCTTTATTGTTATTTTGATTATTTTTAAATATGTTAGACAGCTTGAGAAGCTACTGATGAACATCCAATCGGACACTAGGTTTTGAACCCATCCTACAAGGAATACCTTAGGGTTACAAAATACCAACACAATGTCTGCAGAATGCAGCAAGCTAACTTTATTGATGTCTGATTATTGTTTGATTATTCTTTTTTTTATTGTTGTCATGGCAAATAGTGAAAATATTTCGCTCACTTGTTAGACCATTTCCAATTGTATCTCCTTAACCATCACAATTCTGTCATATCATATTCTTATAAATTATTAAAATTCGATAGTAAAACTCTCGATTATTATATTAAATTAACCTAAATTTGGCTTATTACCAATGTCGGATTTGTTTATCTAGAACAACCCGCAAGTATTGACTGCAGGATATACCGGCTTTAATGAAATTTTGAGTGAAACTTGTTTAACAAAATGGATGTCAAATTCTCTCATTCTACATATAAGTTCTTCAATTGTCATTTCCATATATGGTTAACAAAATGTAAATATGTTTGTCGATATTTTTCATTGTAAGTATTAAAGTTATAATAACCAACAAATAACTTCCGATAAAATTTAACCATTTCAGATTTACAGACAAATTAGGCCAAAAAGTCATCACAAAATAAATGTAAGACTAGATTTAGTCATACCTTTTATTTTCTGTTTTTGTATTTAAATAGCTAATTTTTACTTTACCAAACTAGGCACATTCGAAATATTTGTAAACTATTAGGGTTAAAAATATATAGCTTCTCATGAAACTTAACCATTTGAGAATTACGGGCCCTCAAATTAAGCCAAAAAGTCATTTAAAAAACTAAAGGAATGAAACTTCAAATTAAGTCATTACCGGCAGTTTTGACCGGTGGCTTAACCCATGATCTTGAACACCATTTTTTTAACGTTCTACCATTACTTTACCAAACTAGGCACACTTTGAATATTTGTAAAGTCTTGGGGTTAAATTTAATACAAGTAGTTTCAGATGAAACTTATCCATTTAAGACTTATGGGCTTTCAAAGTAAGCCAAAAAGTCCACAAATAATATCAATAATAGCTAATTTAAGATCTGATTTGAACCAAATTCACTTTACCAAACTAGACATTTCATATATGTTTGTAAAGCTCTAAGGGTATGGTTTAATACCCAACCAATAACTTCCGATAAAACTTTACATTTGAAACTAACGTACCCTCAAAGTAGGTCAGAAATTCATAACCGGCAACTCTGGCTCGTTGTATTACCCTCAAACTTGAACACCATTTACTTACAAAACTAGAGTTAAAGTTGATGCACAATAAATAGCTTCCGATAAACTCAACCATTTAAGATATACGGGCCTTTCTAATAAGCCAAACGATTTTTAAAAAACTAAAAAGTAAAACCAGACTTACCCTTTAATTTTTTGTATTCAAATAGCTTATTTTAGATCTATATTGAACCAACTTCATTTTGCGAAACTAGACATATCCTATATTTTTGTAAAGCCCTAAGGATATGGTTTAACACCCAACAAATAACTTTGGATGAAATTTTACCATTTGAGACTAACCGACCCTCAAATTTAGCCAAAATTTTTTTTATAAACGGCAATTTCCACTTTATCAAAACTACACATATTTTACCTATTTGTAAAGGTTTGGGTTAAAGTTTAATACCATTAGTTACCTTTTGTTAAAACTTAACCATTTAAAACTTACGAGCCCTATAGGGCAAAAAAGTTATAAGAAATTACACATGTTTGTGGTCATTTAACACATTCCAGCATTATTATCTTGAAATTTGATAAAACAATACAGTATAGCTTTTTGTGACTTATTATAAGTGGATTTCGATAAATTGATGGTCCAAACGACAAAAATTACTCGTAATACTTAAATAGCCTCTCAATGTACTATATTGTATTAGTAAGTACTTAAGTAGCCAATAATGTGGTTTTATCGTGAACTTTCCCGTGTTATATATAGACCAAAATTCAAAATGACCTATCAAATAATTAACCGCTAGAATAAACCTTCATAGATTGTTGGCTAAAACTTGGAGCAGTCTTCTTCTAAGCCGTTGATTGCTTACAAGCCTTAACAAGCTCAACCTCAACGACTACATATAAAACCACCGCGGATAAACTTAAATCCGCTCATATCACCCCTCCTCAAGCATGTTCCTCAAAGATACTTTCTACTGATAATCTCTCCCCAAAAGGCAATGGGCTGAATCCGGGAGAAAAACACAATTCCACAGCCACATGATGCTAATACCCAAGAATATATGGACCTGTATAGAAAGAATTTCTGTTCATAAGTTAATAAAAATCGTGAGGAAATTGATCCAACAAAGACTAGAGAGCACCGCCAAAGAGAAATGGATGTTTGCTTAGGTGATATAATGAATGATTGGTACCGAAAGAGCAAGACAATATACCATTAACTAAGCTGAGCTGGAAGGAGTGCCAGCTCAATCTCTTGCAAACTTTTTCCTTTAGTTTCCACCACATTGTTCCTGACAAAGAAAAATCCCACCAAGCAAAAGCTTGCGAAAACTGTGTACAAAATCAGTGGCCCAAGTTGCTCCAACAACCGCAAAAATAGCAAACCAACAAAGAAATTTATAACCTGTATCAAGTGCATAACACAAAAATCAATCACCAATGTGTGAAAGGAAATCCACAAGGGAAACACATCCATAAAAATATATGAAACTTCAAACCACATGGAGATGAAAGAAACTATAGATCAGATAATCACATATTTGTAAGAAGTGAGCACACGAAATTTGACCAAATGTTTATGAAAGGGAATCCATTTACCCAATGTACAGCCATGCAGATAGCCATTGCCTTCGCTCTAATTCGGCCTGGGAATATTTCTGATAAGAGAAGCCCAGGTACCGGCCCCACGCCCATGACAAATGATAAGACAAACCTGCATTTGACAAGTAGGTAAATCATATATATCGAGTGTCATCAATCTGCATTTATCCAGTATGTCACCTGTAAACTGTTAAGTACAAAATCGACCCTAATCATTTTTTGACTTTATTTTCTAGGTTCTGTTGGATCTATAGAAACTTTTTGTGAGTAACATGTATTAACGTGGTTGCCTACTCGCAATAGCACACCACCAACCGAGAGGTACACGACTAAAGACCCTGCTACAGAGGAACTTCCTGCAGCTGCTTGCATGGCCATTGACAATGCCTGAATAAATCACAATTATAATAAATGATTAAAAATACAAAACTTTGCACTCTAGAGACTAGACGCAAATATTATTAACATCAAACCTAAAGAAAAGCCAATGTAGGTTAAAATAATTTATATACCATGCCCATGAAACTTCCAAGAAGAAGACCCCTCCTCCCCAGTTTATCCATCAAAATCATAGCGACAATTGAGCCTGTAAGGGATTAGTATAGTTATCAATATAGTTCAGCAACAGCCTCTCAATGAACATAGTATGACTTGGTGCCTAATAACCTGATAAGTTCACTACCCCAACAGACATATTTGCAATATCTGAAGGTACTCCGGCACTCCTGAATACCATTGAAGAGAAATAGAAGACGGCATTTATGCCAGATAATTGTTGCAGAGCAAGCAGAGCAGACCCAATGAAATCCACTGGAGCAAAAGAAGGAAAGTGATTTACGTAAAAAGAAAGATCTTTATATGGTGTAAAAACCTATAGTAAATATAGCGATATACCGACCTCTAAAATGACGTCCATAGAACAGCTGAGATAGCTTTACTCCATCTACTTCATCCCCTCTATCTGTCTTGGATAATTCTGACATAGAAGCTTTTACGTGTAATACTCCTAGAAGCTTCGCGAACTCTGCTTCAGCTTCAGCACTTCTTCTTCTCTACATTAAGTCAGAACAAAAGGATACTATAGTTACACAACAGCAGAACATCAAGATTAATGCATATCTAAGGTACTACTTATCACTTCCATCTCAAAGGGTCACCAAATCACAAGCTTGGTGTGATCTCTTTTGAAGCTATAATAATCTTTAATGGTTGACTCAAAAGGGGATAGCACTTTGCCACTTTGAGTTGCCAAAGGTGCCTAAATTAGGTCAGATCTGCAGGTATTTTAATTACCTCCTCATCTTGTTCTTTCATCAACTCTAGTGCGGCAGAGTGCCTGACTCTTAATGCTTCTAGTTCTGCCTTAATGCTAGGCAGCAGAGCAACTTCTGACCGTAGTTTGTTACGTTGCGACAAACATATTAAACATATGTCAAACATCAGAAAGAAGCACATTATTGCTTTTGTTCTGCATGCTTGATAAGAAGTAAAAGAGATGGATAGCATACCTCCTTGGTCACTTTAACCAACTCCTCAGATAGCGAGTCATGAATGGATTCCATGGATGCCTAACATGAATGATGAAGCAGAGTCACTTGAAATCAGACACATAAATGAGAGTGAGGTTACAAGTTGAACTCGTTTAATCATGATGGATCGATCCGGAATATGGTTTTGAACAAGTAAAATTTTAAAAAAAACCTATAAAAATTGTACTGAACTCGTAAAAAGTATATTTTAACATGCAACACCTTCTTAATCATGATATTAGAAACAGATTAGTTCAATATTGAAATAATATTATCTTCATCATAGTTAATACGCTAATTCTCGATAAGATAATAGTGTATTAGTGTGTCCAGTCCATCCGACTTTTGATGAGAATCCGCTTTAACCAATTCCCAACTCTCCCAAGTCCCAAAATCTTCTTCTTTTTTTTTTTAGT
>JANDBE010183989.1:0-14999 GCA_024320915.1 Erigeron philadelphicus
TCTTAAAATCAGAAAAATATAAAAATGGATCATCGAGAAGAGATTGAACATGATGAAGAGATTGCCATAAATGAATCTATTGAAGAAATTCTCACAGCCGGAAATTCCCTCAATATGAGAAACAATAGATATTTGAATGAGCCTTTCAATGCTCCCGGCTTTCCAATTATTTCAGCAATCTTCCACAACCATCCTCTAGCTCATGCTCTCACTGTCAATCCCGATATTGCTGAATCTCTTCTATTTGATATGTGGAGATCAATTGTGTTTGTTCAACCACAAGATCCATCTACATCAAGAACCAAAGCCAAAGTCAAGTCTCCAGAACTTAGAAGACAAGGCTATTTTCAGTTTGAACTTCATTCAGGAGAGAATATATATGAGTTTGAATTCAATCTTGATGATTTCAGAAGATATCTAAGGCTACCTGAAGCAAACTCCAATGGGAGAAATGATTATGACAATTTTGAGTCAAATGAAGTGATGTTTGCTGCCTTAATATCTCTAGGATATGATGGTCCTCTGACAAGAACTCCTGACTTCAAGCTGAAGAAGTTACCAAGAATTTGGTACTATGTGTTCTCAATTCTAAGCAACTGCTTTCATCCATATACCAGAGGAATGGATAACATGACCCAAACCATGTTGCATATATTTTATGGGTTCGTGTTCAACAAGCATTATGATATTGCTCAACTTTTGTGGGATCAGCTGATAGTTGCTGTTAATGGAAAGATATCAGCTCCCAAGAAGTATATTCCTTTCATCAGATTTCTTTCTGCTATTCTTCAAAGCATTCTCAGAACAAAGAAGCACAATTTGAGATTCACTGCAACTGGGAAAGTCATTTTACATGCTTTCAAGTTTGTTCGAGATTCAGGTATCCCCAACTACTCTTACCTAATTCCATCATTCTTGTTGGACTTAGTACCTGATACTGATGATGCCAAGAAGGCATACTTGGACTGGATTAGAACAACTCTGGGACCGGAAAACCTCCCGGTTCCTACCCAAGTTGTGCATAGGTTGCCCAGTGAGGGGTCAAAGAGAAAAAGAAAAGAGAGAGAGGGTGCATCCAGTTCAAGTAGGCTTGTTAGTAAGAAACAAAGAAGTGAAAAGTTTGTGTTGAAGCTGAGTAAGAAAGTACATCAGCAAAAGAAGAAGAAGGGTAGCTCATCCAAAAAGAAGCAATTGAAAAGAAAACAACCCGATGAACCTTCTTCTCCTCCATCTTCTGAGGAAACTGTGTCTGAGTCCGGGACTCCAAGACCATTGAGAACACCACCTCCCAAAACTTCTACCGTTACACAATCTCAATCACCAAGAACACCATCTCCTCAAAGACAATCATCACCAATACAAACAACACCACTTCCTAATATTCTAACACCAGATCCTCCAACAATGCCTCAATCACAATCAATCCCCACTCAAATTCTACCATCATTCATACCTTCAACAACCGTACTTTCTCCAACTCCAACATACAGACAAGGAAGAAAGAAATCTCTTCCTGTCAACATTCGAAAGAAAAAGTTTATTAAATCCCGTTTTGAGTTGAAACCTGTCACTCATCCTGAATCAGAAACTGTGGCTGACTCTGGAAATGAATCATCTGAAAATGAAGCCAATCAGTTTGCTGACGATGTAATGGATGTTCCGGAGGAACAAGGTGGAAATGAGGGAGGAGTAGAAAATGCTGGAGAGGTTGAGAGGTCAGGGCTAGGTATAAGGCATAAAGAAAACGTTGGCCTTCCAATAGTCAAAACAACTTATACTCGCCGGGTTAGACCTAGGTTAGAAGACGAGAGCTCCCAACTCTTGCATGGTCAAACCACCTCTAGCCATTCGGAAGTCTCTCAACAGACTGACGTCTCAGTTCAGCATGGGCAAAAACCACGTACTCCATCTCAGTCTCCTTCAGAGACTGTAGATGTTGAAATTAAAGAGACACCTGCCCCTCTCTTGCCTTTCATTTCTGCACAGTTGTCTAGGCCCCCTAGGACACTTTCACCGGTTGTTATACCACGAGCACATCTGAGTGATGTTGCCGGAACAAACATAGAGAGTTTGGCTTTAGTGCCCTCTCGAGGATTGTTTGGAAGTCCTTCCATTGCTAACATCACGCCAGCTTTGAACGAAGGCACCATTGAAGCTGAATTGGCTCAGCGACGAGCGGTTGCTGCGGCTATTCGTGCTTATGGTTTAACGGTTGATCTAAGTGACACCGGAGTTATGTTTGTTCATTTCCCAAAAGATTCTGGTTGCGAAGCCGAATCATCAACTGTTGTTCATACTTCTGAACCAACAGGAAATCCTGTGACAGTTATGATGTCGTCAGGTCACTCGGTAGAACCAATTGGAACTACTGATGTGCCAGTTTCTGCTTCCTCTGATTCTCAAACTTCTGAATCTTCTCCTGAAATAACTTTATCACCGATTGAACGTAGTTTGATAACTCATTTTGTGGAAGGGATTGAGCAAGGACAAGAAAGTGTGCTACGTGCCTCAAGATACATTGTGACTGGTAAACTCCCAATGACTCAAACCAGTTCATCACCACGTAGATTGCTCACTGGTGGTTCACTTAGAATTGGTTCATCTGTTGTTTCCCCAATCTCCCCAACTCCAACTAGAACAACTCCTACTTCACCTCATATTTCAACGATTACAACTGTTATTCCTTTATCTTCTCAACCAACATTATCAACACCACCGATTATTCAACCTTCTCAAATTCAATCATCAACACCTCCAGAAATTCCAACTTCAACACCAACAACATCTACTTCATCTATTCCATCTCAACAGACATTCCCTGATCCTGATTCTCCTGATAATTCTTCCAGTTCTTCATCTTCTTCTGATTCTGATATAAGTGATGACTTTCTGAATGATTATACTGCAAATAGACTTCATGAGAGTGGTATATCCACTGACACTCTTATCATGGCAGTTCTTCGTCGCTTACAATCTGAAGAACCAAATCTGAATCCGCCACAAAGAGTCATTCATCAATCTATTCTTTCATATCAACATTTCTTGAATGCTGAAAATGCTCGTAAAGCTGAGACTGAAGCTCTTCAGAAGAGAATCGCTGAGCTTGACCAACAATGTCGACCGGCCACTATCTTAAGAAGTCGGGATGATCAAGATCCTGATGATCAACCCGAGGGGGAGAATGTACAAGATAGTGGAGAGGGTCAAAACATTACACAAGAAACAAGTGGTCAAGAAAATGTTGCTGATATTGCTCAAGATTCTGCTTTTGAAAATCAAGATGATCAAGAAACACCTGAGCTAGTAGTTGAAGAAGTTGAAAAAGTAGTTGAAACACAAAGTATTGCTCAAAATGTTGATATTCCATCTGATATTCCATCATCATCTTCTCATCCATCATCATCACAAGCTCATCAAGTACATAATTCTGATTCTGATGATCTTCCTCCACTGGTCAGCTATGTTTCTCACTACTACTCCACTACATCAGATTCAGATCAATCAAGTGATCCCGATCCGTTTCAACCTGGGAATAGTTCTGATAGTAATAATGATCCTGACTCTGATGACTCTAATGATGCACCTCCTAGACCTGCAATATCTCAACAAGAGTTTGAAAAAGACATATTCGAAGAAATTGTTTATGATCTAAGAGATACGCACAATATTGATACTCCAGTTGAACTATGTACAGGAGTAAGGCATCCAAGAGTCTCTCGAGACAGCATTTGGGAGATCAATGAGGGATATTTCTTTGAGAATTATGCTCAAGTGATTGATTTGAATGCTAGACCAGAAGAGTTGATCTGCAGGTCAAGATATATTGAAGAAAGAGCATTCCAGATTTATTGCTCATCTGAAGAAAGACTCAATATGACCTTGAATAGGTTGAGAGCATTCTTTCTTTTCAGACATCAACGAGATAGAGATGCATATTTGGAAGCAATGAATGCTGAGAGCTCTGTGAGAAGTGACTGGTGGTACCAGCAGTTTCAAAGCCCAATCATTGAAGTATTGATGTTATTTGCACCAATCAAGTACCAGAATAAAAGGCTTATCCGATTTAGAGTTCGCAGAGCTGATGGTCGAATCAATGTCATTCAAGAAGAATCATTCCAGTACATGCCAATTTCTGATATTCTTTTCCTCTACAACCAGTATGCTCATCTGATCACCAAGACTCAAGATCAACTAATTGCTTATGAAGCTCTGAAGAGTCACATTCAGGCTTTAATCAGATTCTATGAGTTTAATGATTTCCAGATTGGTCTTGAAAGAAGAACAAGAAGAATCAATCTCACTAGACCAAATCAGAGAGCTGGAGGATATGAACTGAATTCTTATCAGATTGGTGATCCGATTGAAGAATTGGATGGATTTGTTTTCATCAACAGTTTCAGAAGAAAAATCTTTATTCGTGCATCTGATTTTCCCAAGTACTCAGATGGCACTCTGAAATACTGTCTATTCTTCCTCAGAGCTGTATATGAAAATCCTGATCCTCGAGAAGATGAAAACATCCAAGTCCAGAGAGAAAGGCACATAAGACGTATCGAAGAAACAATTGATATGCGCCAAAGAATCAGAGATCTTATTGCTGCCAGAACGATTAGACCAAGAGAAGGAATCATACATACAGAGACTGGTTCATGGGTTCTTTGGAATCCAAGTCATGAACGAGGTCCTCACAACATTCCTCCAGTCAACTTTCAAGACAACATTAGATTGCCCGATGTACGTCCTGAAGGTCCAAACTGGCATTTCATTCCCAAGAGGTATTGGAATGACTCTTGGAATAGTTATAAGAAGAGAGCTTTCTGGAACACCATGAATGACAAGCCATCAACATCAAAAGCGGCTCGAGATTACCAGAAAAGGAAGAACAAGAAAAGAAGAGCTGAAAGAAGGAGAAGGAGAAACAGGAGGAACTGATCAAAGACAACCAAGCACTAAGGGGGAGAATGTTATATATTCAAAAATAGTGCTTAGTTGTATTTCCTTAGTTAGTGAATTGTGTATTAATTAATAGGTTGAGGGGGAGCTTTTGTAATATACCTTGAGTATAAATACCCCTCAAGCCTTAACAAATTGTAACCTTTGAACACATTTTCACCTAATCACAATTCCTAATCTTTCCACACACACATACTTTCTCTCTCAACACACACACTAACACACACATATCCACCATTGTTATACCTTACTTCCGCACCCGAACACGATAGATTTCTACTATATTACATGTGGTATCAGAGCATAACAACAATCTGTTGACGATCCAGAACAAATTCATTACAGATTCATTGATTTTTGTTCGAATTTATCATCGTCGTGTTCAAACTTCATTTTACCGCCATTACTGTTCATCATCAATTACTATCAATTTTCATTCAATCCTTCAATTTTTGTTCACAATTACATTTCAAATCATATTTCAAAACATTCTGTCAAGTTTCAAGTTCTAATTCAAAGTTTTGATTGATAATCGAAATTTTAGAAAATTTGATCAAAATTTGATTTTCACGATCAAGTTGATTTGAGATATGGATTTGTTTCTAGGGTTGTGCGCGATCATTTTCTGAACATTTTGATGTTTGGATCGAGTTCTAATTCTCAAAATTGAGTGAGAATTGAGAGATTTTGTGTCGAAAAACGACTATTTTGTCTGTTCTGTTTGTAGTTGCAGGGAGACAAAACGATCTCTTTTGGAAGAACTAAAACGATCTCTTTTAGATCGTTCTAGTTTTCAGCCACTTTGGAGATAAAACGATCTCTTTTAGATCGTTTTACCTTTTGTGATTCTGTGTGAATCGTGTGTTGTGTGGATTGTGATTCTGAAGTTGTTGTGATTGGGAATCATACACTTCCTTGGGTAACTGATCTCATTGAGATTGGTTTTGCTCAAACACTTTCAAATCATTGTGTTACTCTGCCCAAATTTTTCCAAAATTTTTCAAATACTTAGAAAATTTTTCACCAAAAAGACTGTCAAAACGATCTCTTTTAGATCGTTTCAACCTTTTCATTCGTTTACTCAAAACGATCTCTTTTAGATCATTTCATTTCAACAGTTTCATTTCATTAGAAATTTAGATCGTTTTACCTTTCTTTTCTTTAGTTCACTTTAAAACATTAAAAATTCCAAAAATAATATTTTTCAATTTGTAATTCAATTATTTCAAATGACAACAATCAACATCAATTCAGAAAATTCAATCAGTGAGGTACAATTCCTTACTCAATCTGACTACATGTCTCTTCAAACAACAATTGATACTTTGACAAAGCAAAATGGAAATTTGAAAGCAAACTTGAAAATGGCTAAACAAGAGTTTGACAAACTTAATGAAGATTTTTCTCAACTCTCAATAGCTCATGATGCTCTCAAAGTTAACTATGATTCTTTAAAAGAAATGCATTTGTCAAGTAACAATTCTCAAGTTGTTTCCCCCAATGCCCATTTAACAAATAAATGTCAAGACCTTGAAATGACTGTCCATTCACTCAAGCAAACCATTGAGACTTTACAGCTTGAGAAGACCAATGAATGGATAAGAGCAAATGCGAGACAATCTGATGTTGAGTTTCTCACAAACAAAATGAAAGACATGAGACCAAATTGTGAAAAACATGAAAGACAAATTTCAGATTTAAACAGTTCTTGTTTTCTCAAAGGAGTTGAAATTGAAAACCTTCAAAAACAAGTTGAGGAGTTAAAAGCAAACATTCTTTTCTATCAAGAAAAAGTCTATAAAATTGAACAAAATCCTCTTTTAGACTTTACTGCTTACTACAACAAATCAAAGATTGATAGATCAGAACTTCTTTTTGGTTTAGGTTGTGAGAATCCAGTACATTTGGAGAAAGCTCAAAAAGAAGAACTTGGTGCTTTATATGATGAAAAGCTTCTTCGACTTGGCATGATTCAAAAGTTTATCAGACCATCTGAAAATGATTTTGAGTCAGATGATGTTGAAAGACCAAAACCAATTCAAATGAATATTGACTATGTTTCTCTTAATGATACTTACAAGAAAGTCAATAAAAGGTCAATCTATGAGTTGGAAGAAATTGATAAAATTGATTTAAAAGAAAATGAGTCTCCAAAAGTTTCTTCTTCAATTTCTCATAAACCCTACATTCCATCTATCTTGTTGGAAAAAGAAATTGAAAATTTGAAACAAAAGATTAAATCTCAACAAAAGGTCATTGAACATCTGAAAACTCAAGATCATTCTCCAAAGGTAAGTAAGACTAATCCTACTGAGAAAATGACCAATGTTGATTCTGATGAATGTTCTACTCCAATCAATGGGAGTGAGAAATTTGTCAAAGAAGTGCAGGTTGGAAGCATTTCTCATCAAGACATTCAAGATATGTCTTTCACTATGCTATCAACATTTTCCAAGATTGAAGAGAAAGTCCAAGCTTTGAAAGCTAAACGTCTTGCTTCAGTCAAGAAGGTACTTTCTTTTGAAACCCCAGTGATCACATCCAACGACCAAAGTAAAGTGACTTTGGAGCATAAGATTGAAATTCCAAATATTAAGGCTAAAGCAAAAGCATTGATTGAAAAAATGACTAAACAAAATGAAAAACAATCCAAAAGTCATTCAACAATTGCTAAAGCAAGCAAAATCTTTTCTCAAACCAAGCCTAAAATTGACTTAAAGAAGGAATCCAAATCTAGAATTGCTCCAACTTCATTTTATTCAAACAAAGGTCAGCATGCTTCAGCTGTCAAAGGTAAGAATACCAGTCAAACAAAACCAAAGATCAAAGATGAAATAATATCTGTTCCCAAACTGACCAATTCAAATACTATTTCTAAATCTAGTTCAAAACCTAAGAGGTCAAAACTTAAGCAAGTTTTATTGTCCAAAGATACCTCTAAAGGCAAAACTAGGTATAGGGATCAGTATGGTTGGTTCACTGTTTCAAATCCCAAGAAAAAGATTCAACATGTTTCAAATGAGAAAACAATTAAACAAATTTCAAAAAATAAACAAATGTGGATTTCTAAATCACCAGTTTCAAGAAATGAGACAGCAAATGATTACAAGAAAAACAAACAATCAAAGAACTATTTTTCAAATTCAAGTAATCTTGCTGAATCATTGTCCAAAATAAAAACAAAACCTTCAACTGTTGTTTCCAAACCTTTCATTATTGATTCTAATGGAGTTGTAATGAATTTACAAAATAAACCTCTTGTTAGGAAACCTTATTTGTATTCCTTAAATAATTCTCCTAACCCAAAAGGACCCATTCAACAGTGGATACCTCGAAACACTTAATTTTTTTTGTAGGTAATAAAGGTCTGTGATTAATAGTTTCATTTTGGAATTCATTATTCACATGATCCCGGAATGAGTTTCTTTTCAAAGAATTCTCTCAAATAAGTGCTACTTACCAATGCATTTACGAACCTTTGCATGATTCAGATAAAATCCTCAATTTCTCAATCATTCATTCATTATCTATCAAACATGCATGCTATTCTTATGTGCAATATGTTTTATACCATGCAATGTTTGAGGGGGAGAAAGAGGATAATTCATGAATCAAGGGGGAGTTTGTGTATGTGCACTATTTGTTTAGAAACTCATTGTTAATGGGAAAATCAAAATAAAAAATTGAAAAATATAAAATTCAAATTTTTAAAATTTTAATAATAAATAAAAATGTAGTGTTAGTAATTTTAATTAAGAAAAATAAAAAAATTTATTTTAATTCCTACCCGACCCGGTTAACCCATCAGACCCAACACCCCAACCCGATTTCTTTCTTATGTTTAAAAGGAGGTAATCTTCATCATTTTCCTTATCCTAATCACTCTTCTCCATAAAACTCTCTCAAATCTATTGAAAATTTGTTACGGCCGATCATCAAAACAAAAACAAGGGTTGTGTTCGAAATTTGATTGTGATCATTTCTTTCCATTACACCATTATCATCTAATCACATCCAAAGGTACTATTTCATCATTAACTGTAGATCTCAAGTTTTCGATTTTTTGAGAAATTTCTATGACTGTTAGTGATTCTGTGTTTGGAATGTGAATTAGAAACATGACTAGGTTATGTTTGAATGATTTGTATGTACTTGAAAGGTCATGACTGTGTTTTTGAAAATTCAAAAGTTGTTTCCCTCCCTGTTCGTGAAAAAATGAACTGATCATGATCATATAGGACTCAGTGTGCTTATATTTGAAAGAGTTATGACATGATTATGTTAGGTTTATGTTGTAGATGTGAATGCTATGTTCAAAGGTTAGTGTATCTTTGTAAATGAAAATTTTGATGTCTGTTTGGCTATTGAAAATAGTGTTTGGCAAAGTTATTGTATTTTAAGTTGTTTGATTCTGAAACGATCTAATTTGGATCGTTTTGGTTTCTAAACAATTTGAAGTAAAATAAGTTTACCATCCATCTTCCCTGTTCACTTTTTATGCTAATAAATTGCTTTACCCCTTGAGACTAAGACCAAAACGATCTAATCATTTTTGGGTCTGTTCGCTGTGTGGTTGTAAAAAGTTGTGGAAAATCAAAATGGGTAACTGAATTCTTTTGAATTTGGTTCGCTCAAATTCTAATACTGATGTGTACAAAGAGATATCATGAATTTGATGTCACTTTGTATTATCATGTATTAGAACTTGTTTTCAGAAAACCAAGTGGAGTTTTTACTTGAAAAGATCTAAAACGATCTAATTTAGATCGTTTTACTTTTCTCCACTTAAAAAGTATTAACCAAAAGCCAAAACGATCTCTTTTAGATCGTTTTAACTTTTATACTTAACTATTTTTATCAAAAACCCAAAACGATCTCTTTTTAGATCGTTTTACATTTCACTTTTCCATACTTAACCAATTCTCTTCTTTAACAGAGAATTGAAACGATCTATTTTAGATCGTTTCATTTTCAAACTTCAATACTTAACCATTTTTCATTACAATTTCAACCAAAACGACTTGATTTAGATCGTTTTACTTCATTTTTATTTCAGTACATCTCAAAACGATCTAAATTAGATCGTTTTATTTTCTATACTTAGAAAAAAAAATTTATACTTAGAAATTTTTTTTTGTGTGGTGTGACAAATTGTTTTATATAACCATATAATTGTAATATATTTTGGAATATGAGGAATCGAACGCCTTTGTGTACTTCCTTATTATTCTCAAATATATCATACTTATATGATTATATTTCTTTTGAGTTATATACATATCAAAATATATAAGTATATGAAGAATTGATCGCCTTTGTGAACTTCTTTGTAAACTTATATATGGAAAATATGTGTTTAACTATTCTATGTTCATTTTCTCATTACAAATGATTTATAAAAGATATTTAGAGTTGATCGCCTTTGTGAACCTCTTTATGTCTTATATAAGTTGTTTGTATGAAAATTCTTATTTGACTTTCAAATATTATTTTTCGTGTGTGTTAAATGTTTATATCTTAAAATCAGAAAATATAAAAATGGTTCGTCAAGAAGAGATCGAGCATGATGAAGAGATTGCTTTAAATGAGTCAATCGAAGAAATACTCATTGCCGGAAATACAAAGTATATGAAGGTCAACAGATATCTGAGTGATCCTTTTAATGCTCCCGGCTTCCCAATCATCTCAGCAATCTTCCACAACCATCCACTTACTCATGCTCTTACTGTTAGTCCTGATGTGGCTGAATCTCTTCTGTTTGATCTATGGAGGTCGATTGTATTCGTACAACCTCAAGATCCTTCAACTTCAAGAACCAAAGCCAAAGTCAAGTCTCCAGAGTTAAGAAGACAAGGCTTTTTCCACTTTGAACTCCACTCTCAGAATGAAGTACATGAATTTGAGTTCTATCTTGATGATTTCAGAAGATATCTAAGGCTTCCTGATGCAAACTCAAATGGAAGAACTCACTTTGATGAATTTGAGTCTAATGAGATCATGTTTGCAGCCTTGATATCACTTGGTTACGATGGTCCTCTGACAAGAACACCAGACTTCAAGATGAAGAATCTACCAAGAATTTGGTATTATGTGTTCTCAATTCTAAGTAACTGCTTTCATCCATACAACAGAGGAATGGATAACTTGACGCAAACCATGTTGTACATATTCTATGGGTTTGTGTTCAACAAGCATTATGACATTGCACAACTGTTGTGGAATCAGCTGATAGTTGCTGTTAATGGAAAAACATCAGCTCCCAAGAAGTACATCCCATTCATCAGATTTTTATCTGCCATACTTCACAGCATCCTCAGGACAAAGAAGCATAAGCTGAGGTTTACCACATCTGGGAATGTCATCTTACATCCCTTTAGATTTGTTCGAGATTCAGGTATTCCCGACTATTCCTATCTAATTCCATCATTCTTGTTGGATTTAGTACCTGATTCTGATGAAGCCAAGGAGGCTTACTTGAACTGGATTAGAACAACTCTGGGACCGGAAAACCTCCCGGTTCCTACCCAAGTTGTACATAGGTTACCACGTGAGGGGTCTAAGAGAAAAAGAAAAGAGAGTGAGGGAGAATCCAGTTCAGGAAGGCTTAAGGGAAAAAGACAAAGAGGTGAGAAATTTGTTTTGAAATTGAGTGATAAAATTCATCAGAAGAAGAAGGGAAGTTCTTCCAAGAAAAAGAAACAAGCTAAAAGAAAACAAGCTGAAGAACCTTCTTCTCCTCAATCATCTGAAAAGACTGTTTCTGAGTCTGAAACTCCACGACCTTTGAGATCACCACCACCTAAAACATCAACCATCCGAAGATCTCCATCACCCAAAACACCATCACCTCAAAGACATTCTTCACCAATACAAACAACCCCACTTCCTGAAATTCATTCTCCTGAACAACCAACAATGCCCCAATCACAATCAACTCAAACTCAATTTCTTACACCTCCACCAACTTATCTTCAAGGCCGCATGAAATCTGTTCCTGTAAACATTAAAAAGAAAACGTTTAAGAGGTCTCGCTTTGAGTATGATCGATTTACTCAAGCAGAAACAGAAGAGGAGGCTGTTCATGACAATGTTTCATCTGATGATGATGTCAATCAATTTGTTGATGATGTGTTTGAAATTCCGGAGGAACAAGGTGGAACTGAGGGAGGAGTTGAAAATACCAGAGAGGATGAGAGGTCTGGGCTAGGAACAAGGCATAAAGAAAACGTTGGCCTTCCATCAGTACAAACCACTTATATTCGCCGGGTTCGACCTAGGATAGAAGTCGAGAGCTCCCAACTCTCGCAAGGTCAAACCTCCGCAAGCCATTCGGAAGTCTCTCTACAGACTGACGTCTCATTACTGCATGGGCAAAATCCACGTACTCCATCTCAGTCTCCTTCAGAGACTGTAGATGTTGAAGATAAAGAGACACCTGCCCCTCTCTTGCCTTTCGTTTCTGCACGTTTGTCTAGAGCCCCTAGGACACATACACCTGTGATTGTACCACGAGCACATCTAAGTGATGTTGCCGGAACAAACATAGAGAGCTCGGCTTTAGTGCCCTCTCGAGGATTGTTTGGAAGTCCTTCCATTGCTAACATCATGCCAGCTTTGAACGAAGGCACCATTGAAGCTGAATTGGCTCAGCGACGAGCGGTTGCTGCGGCTATTCGTGCTTATGGTTTAACGGTTGATCTAAGTGACACCGGAGTTATGTTTGTCCACTTCCCAAAAGATTCTGGTTGCGAAGCCGAATCATCAACTGTTGTTCATACTCATGAACCAACAGGAAATCCTGTGACAGTTATGATGTCGTCAGGTCACTCAGTAGAACCACTTGGAACTACTGATGTGCCAATTTCTGCTTCTGTTGAACCCCAGAATCTTGAAACATCCATTGTCGTATCTTTAACCCCACTTGAAAGAAATTTGATAACTCAATTGGTCGAAGGAATTGAACAAGGACAAGAAAGTGTTCTAAGAGAATCAAGGTATAGAATAACTGGAAAACTTCCAATAACTCAAACAAGATCAACACCACGTAGATTGCTTACTGGTGGAACTCTTCGTATTGATTCACCAGTTATCACTCCAATTTCTCATACTACATTTCGACCAATCTCAGTTGCTTCCATTGATTCAGTAATCACAACTCCTGCTCCTATATCTTCTCAATCATTGATAACATCTTCACCAACAATTGCTGAAACTTCACCAATTCAATCATCTCCAGAAATACCAACATCAATTCCAACCTCAACAATTTCTGAATCTACCCAACAAGTCTTTCCTGATCCTGATTCTCCTGATCATTCTTCTAGTTCTTCTTCTTCATCCGATTCTGATATCAGTGATGATTTTCTGAATGAGTACACTGCAAATAGACTGTATGAGAGTGGTATCTCCACTGACACATTGATTATGGCAGTTCTACGTCGATTACAAGCTCAAGAGCCAAATCTAACACCACCTCAGAGAGTCATTCATCAATCCATTCTTTCTTACGAACATATCTTAAATGCTGAAAAGGAGCTTAAGACTCAAAATGAAGCTCTTCAGAAAAGGATTGCTGAACTTGACCAACAGTGTCGACCGGCCACTATCTTAGGTAGACGGGATGATCAAGATCCTGATGATCAACCCGAGGGGGAGAATATACAAGATAGTGGAGAGGGTCAAAATGTGACACAAGAAACAACAACTGGTCCAGAATTTGCAGGAACCAATACTCAAGTTCAAGAAACACAACAGCAAGTAGTTGAAGAAGTTGAAACACAAGTTGAAATCCAAATTCCTTCATCACAAATTCCATCAACAATTCCAGCTGATATTCCTTCATCATCTTCTCATCCATCATCTTCTCATCTTTTATCATCACGAGCTCAACCAGATCATAATTCAGATTCAGATGATCTACCTCCACTTGTTCAATATATTTCTCATTACTATTCCACAACATCAGACTCAGATCAATCAAGTGATCCTGATCCATTCAAGCCTGGAAATGATTCTGACGATAATAATGACTCTGATTCAGATGATTCTGATAATGCACCACCAAAGCCAGCAATGTCTCAACAAGAGTTTGAAAAAGACATATTTGAAGAAATTGTCTATGACTTGAGAGACACTTATAATCTTGATACTCCAGCTGAACTTAGTCAAGGAGTAAGACATCCTAGAATCTCTCGAAGCAGTATCTGGCAGATCAATGAAGGATATTTTCATGAGAACTATGCTCAGATGATTGATTTGAGTGTTAGACCTGAAGAATTGATCTGCAGGGCAAGATACATTGAAGAAAGAGCTTTTCAGATATATTGTTCATCTGAAGAAAGACTCAATATGACCTTGAATAGGTTGAGAGCATTCTTTCTTTTCAGACATCAAAATGAAAGAGATGCATATCTGGAAACCATTAATGCAGAGAGTTCTGTCAGAAGTGATGCATGGTATCGACAGTTTCAAAATCCCATCACTGAAGTGTTGATGCTGTTTGCTCCAATCAAGTATCAAAACAAAAGACTGATCAGATTCAGAGTTCGCAGAGCTGATGGCTATATCTATGTTGTTCAAGAAGAATCATTCCAGTTCTTACCAATTTCTGATATTCTTTTCCTCTACAATCAGTTTGCTCACCTGATCATAAAGACTCCAGATCAACTTGTTGCTTATGAAGCATTGAAGAGTCATATTCAAGCTTTGATCAGATTCTATGAGTTTAATGATTTTCAGATTGGTCTAGAAAGAAGAATAAGAAGAATCAATCTCACAAGACCAAATCAAAGAGCTGGAGGTTATGAGTTGAATTCATATCAGATTGGAGATCCAATTGAAGAATTGGATGGATTTGTGTTCATAAACAGCTTCAGAGGAAAAATCTTCATTCGTGCATCCGACTTTCCAAAATACTCTGATGGCACATTGAAGTATTGTCTGTTTTTCCTTAGAGCCATTCATGAAAATCCTGATCCTCATGAAGATGCAAACATTCAAGTCCAGAGAGAAAGGCACATAAGACGTATTGAAGAAACCATTGATAT
>JANDBE010184092.1:0-14992 GCA_024320915.1 Erigeron philadelphicus
CCACCATTCATATTAGGTTTGTATGTATACAGGGTGTACCGGCGGCTAACCCTCCACGCCCCTAATACTCCTGGTGTTGGTCTGAAACTTAATTTATTTATTTTATTTAATTTATTTTCGAAGCGGGTGTTACACATTTTGCCTTGGACTTATCAAACCCTTGAGAACCTCCACTAGAAAGCTTCCTTCCAGTCCTATTCATGAATCTTTGCACACGCCTCGTAATCATCGCCAGTTGCCACTTTAGATCCATTTCTTCAACATCATCCGGATCTAATTGGTCAAAATCTTCTTCGATAAGAGCGGGATCGGTGATTCTGCCTGCCACGAAAGCTTCATGGGCAGCACACATCGCAGCAAACAAATGCAGCCGTCCTTCAGCTGACTTCATCTCCATAGGCATGGACTTGTAACCAGCAGATGTGGATGTGATGTTTCCGATCTTCAGATTACCAGGCTTGGCAGTATCCTGAGTTTTCTTTCCCTTGTTCTTTGTTTCAGCAGCCATAAATCCAGAAAAAGCATCTTCATCAACATGCTCTTCAGTACCCTCTGTCTTGCTAAAGTTTCCAATACCGGTGTAGAATGCATTCGAGTCGGCCGTTGGATTCTTCAATGAAGCATGATATAGACTTGGATCCTGAATGTAGTTGTCTTGAATATCCTTTTGTCTATCTTTCATTTCCCTATTCTTCAATGTGGATATTACACCTTCAATCCGTAAGGTCGCATAATCAGAACGTTCTTGTAAATTATGACGAAACTCCTTATGTGATTTGGGTAAACCATCCAAGAATTTATCAACAATCTCAGTCGGAGTGTAAGTAATCTCAAAATAAGACAATTCTGCAAGAAGATGTTGATATCTCACGATGAGATCTTCAATTGATTCATTCCTTGTAACATTAAAGCAGTCAAATTGTCTCCTCAAGATCTTGATTCGATTTTGTTTCACCAACGGATCACCTTCGCAATGTGCTTCAATAACATCAAACAATTCTTTCGAGGTCTTGTAAGAAGTTCTCGGGAACAAGTGTACAAGTTCCTGAGGTATGCACATGCGTAGACTGGATAGTGCCTTCTGCTCAACAGTGTACTGAGCTTTATGGGGATCACGAAACTCTGACAAAGCGTATTTCGTGGTAACTCCATTTTGCGTAAAGGTTGGCCACTCATATCCGTCTTGGATCATCAACCACAGTTGAACATCCTCTCTAGTAAGGTAATCTTCGAATCGACCTTTCCATGCCCAAAAGTCACTTAAGGAAAGTAACTTTGGCGGTGAATTTGTCCTTCCGACGATGTGATCATGATAAACTAAGGCATTGATAAACTGAGCTGCAGAATTATTTCCGGATGACGAAGCCATCAGAACGAATTTAGGAGCTAAATTCGTAAGAAGTATTTGGAACGAAGTTAAGTGGAACGAAGATAAAGGTTATCTTCGTAAGGTGTTTTTGAACGAAGTTAAGATTAACTTCGTAAGAAGATTCAAAACGAAGTTAAGATTAACTTCGTTTTCTATCTTCGTTTGGGTAACTTCGTTTGGGTAACTTCGTTTGGTTAACTTCGTTCGGAAATCGAAAAACGAACAGAAAAGAGTTTTGAAGGTTTTCGGCTTTAACAATCAAACAAGACGATCACGAACCCTCAATAAGATATCGAATGGCTCTGATACCACTTGTGAATCCCTCGATAGCTATGGATCGCTCTCGAGATCGTCTATGGTTATGTCGTGAGTGCGGAATCCTCACGAGATAACTAGTTTGATAGTTATCGGTTTATAACTGAATATAAGTGTATAATCAGTCGTAAATATTCTTATCTTCGTTTGAAACGAACTTAAGAACGGCTGGTGTTTGTACGAATATTGATCGATCCCAATTTAGGGTATTTGTTCGTATATATATGTTTTGAATCGAGTTGGGCTTTTGTTCTTACGAACTTAGCAGTCCAGCCCACTCCACGAAGTTTAACTTCGTTTGATAACGAAGTTTATCTTCGTTTTGTTACAACGAAGTTTATCTTCGTTCTGTCACTAACGAAGTTTATCTTCGTTTTGACTCAACGAAGTTTATCTTCGTTAGATGTAACACTTAGTTATATTTCCAAGTATTTCATATACTAGAAATCCTAACCTATATTATGTTTGTACCTGTATATCACATAACAAACATCATATAAACATATATATAACACACCAATATGTAATTGATCATTATTATAACATAATAACCATAATCTATCAATTACATTAATATAGATAAGACATAACAAACATAAAGTCTTAATCTAACTAGACTAATTAAATCTAAGTTGCTGTTGTCACATCAACGTGCATCAACAAACTCCCCTTTGACATCAGCACCTTCAGATTTCTTTAGTCTTCAAAAATCTTTGTCATCCATCAAATAACAATCTTTTGCTGTTAGCATGGATGTTCTCATGTAAACAGACCTGCAAAATCTTACGGTATCTACTCTCTTCATACTTCCAGTATGGTAGAAACGAGCATTCCGTATCATACAGCTTCCTTTGGTATTTTCTTGAGAAGTTCACCAGCTGCAACGGATCATACACACTTCTCAGCAAGATCTTCTTCTCACGGTCTGCATACATTTTAGCTTCACCAGTGTCATGATCAATCTCCCAATTGTCCATTTTGTCCAGAACATCTTGTTCCCATTTCTTAGCAGGGACCTTGATCATGCACAAAACATCATGTCGAACAAACTCGACACTCTTGTCTGGCTTCACTACCTTCTTCTTTGGTCTTGGCTCAATCTTAAACTTTGGTTTCACTTGATCAGAATCTTTCATGTTCAATCTCATCCTGAAATCCTTATGAATATTCTTTCCAATAACATCAGCCAAACCATCATCACTTGGATTTATAAGCCAGTTGTTTCCAAGTTCATGTAGATCCTCTTCACATAAACTTCGGAAATGTTTCTCTCTCCAAGCCAAATACTGACAACCTTCTGGTCTCTTGAGAATGAATAACTTCAATTCAGCATCATAGAACCAACTCCAGATAATTGTCTTGTATTTTGCAGCATCTTGGTCTAAAATATGAGTCCAATACAAGTTAGGCTTCATGTGATCCTTTTCATACCTCCATTCAGCAACTTTATGACCTGGTACAAATCGATCAACTTCTTGCAATGGATCATCATCTCGGAGAGGAACTGGATAATCATTTGGATTGAAGGGTCTTGTCAAATTTATCTCAAAATCAAAAGGAATTGATGCACCGTCAAGATTAGCATATACCACAAAGTTTAGAACTTTGGTATTGCTACGGAATGGTACGTGCAGCATCCTTTCCTTAGCTTGATTTCTCCTTAAATCCAAAGCTTGTTTCTCCTCAACTGATGGATCTTCGGGAATCGGATCTTCAAAAACATTAAACCCATATGGTGTCTTGAATATGTTGTTAAGATCTGGTTCAGGCACAAACTCACCTTCCTCAAGATCATCATCATCAAAGAGCAAGTCTTGATTATCTGTATTATTTTATTACAATCATACAGAAACATTAAAATTAATAATATTATATCATAAATACAATGTAATCATTACATCATTATTCATCTTACAATCTTTATCAAATTTTAAATTACAAAAACAATATCATAAATATAATGTAACTTATTTAATACATTCATATTTATCTTATCACTTATACAAAAATTTTAGCACTAAGGTTCAAACTCCGAATCTGATGAATCAGTCTCTGACTCTGTAGGAGTATGTGTTAAACCTAACCGTGCTTTCTCTTGATCGTAAACAGACCCTGGATCAATATAATGTTCAGGATCCCAAAAATTCGCTCTAAGTAACATATGAGCCTTTGGATCATAACCCAATCTCTTCTCTAGTCTATGCACTATAATAGGATGCAAATCAGACTCTGAAGACGAAGACTCATAATTACCTTTACAATCAAATACATAAATAAGAAATATTACATTTATTGTCATAATCTTATTACATGCATTCAAATACATAAAACATCTAAATATTACCTAGATCAAAAACATCATCATGAGGAACATCTGAAGTACCAGCACCAGCTCTAGATGTACCAGCCTGTGTGGTATCTTCTCTTGTCTCCCCTTCAACCTGAGCTTCCTTCCCTTTGTTGGTCACTGGGCTAGAATCACTCGGATTGCCAGCATTATCAGCATCATCTTCATCGTCTCTTCTTGGTTGTGCGGCTGATAATCTACATATCTCTTCTGGAACTTCTCCCCCTTGATTCTTGACCCATGTGATGAGAAATGCTAAGGCAGCTCGAACGTCAGTCAGCTCAGTCTCTAATGCAGTAACACGAGCGCCCATAACATCTATACGCCTCACCAATGTATAATCTGCAGGAATCGGAGGAATCATAGGTAATCTTGGTAAAAATGACATCAATGGAGGCTCAAGTGGACGTAAGGAATAACTACCTGCAGGCAGAGAAGTCCGTGCAGTAGCCTCACCAGGAACCTGAGCAGCAGCAACAGCAACTGGAGCTGGAGTAGCATCAGCAACGCGTGCTCTCTTCCTCCTCTGGTATATCATCGATACATCCCTCGGTCTCTCCATCACTTATCTTGATCTCTTCGGACTGGGGACAGAAATCGGACTGGTCGCATTAACTGGATCACTAACATCAGCAAAAAGTGCGGCCAACTCCGAATCTGTGTCCTCTACTCCCCCTGAAGTAGGCAACACATGACTCTGTGCATCATGTATAGAATGAGCAGAATGTGCAGCAGCAGAGTGACATGCCTTACTCCACCTCTCTCTCCTCATCTCACCAGACACACCTTCTCGAGAAGCCTGAGGAACACCTCCATCATCCGAAATCTCTATCTCTTCTTCATCAACCTCAGCCTGATCAACTTCTATTCGATCAATCTCTGCTTGATCAGCCTCTTGAGTCTCATCTAACTCATCAGACTCAGAAGAAGAAGAAGGAACAGCAACATCATGAACAATCTTGGTGCGACGTTCATTATATGCTGATGTGTCCTCACTAGAATCAGCAATGTCAACAACAGCAGCAGCAACACCATCATCACCATCATCATCAGAATTCTCATAATCATCATCCTTAGAACTGCTCTCAGCCGAACTACTATCAGCCTTTTCATCAACAAACATGTCATCTTCCAACACTGATCGATAATTTGGGTTAACTAAGTGCCCAAACAGTGGAGGATCATCAAGACCAACAATATCAGCCGTATTTGCATTCAAATCAGCAAATAGGCGTCTCGGTAAAGCCTCAAGTACATACTGAGGACCCTGATCAAAAACAAGATTAGGACAAAATCTCCTAATAATAGCCATCACAAAACGAGGATAAAGCAAAAATCTCTTCCGTCCTCTGGCTCCAATCTGTCCTAAAAACTCCTGATAAAAGTATAGTGAAAACGGATAAGGTCGATTATATACCAATGCGACCATCTGTGATGCTAGCTGAGCCGGTAGCTGATCAAAACCTGCTTTGCGATTGCTTAGACTAACCAGCAATGCATAAGCAATATATCTCCATATTCCCTTAAATCCACTCTTATCAAAGGGAAACTTGGGCAAACCAACAAAACCCATCCTCTGAAAACATCCCCAAATCAACTCAAAGTTGTATGACAACTCCACTGGCCCATCTACCTCTTCTCCCAAATGAAGTATCCCCCTAAGACTAGCTGAATCAAACTGAAAAGTAATCTGCTGAACCGTAGCCCGAATGTGACTATGTCCATCTATATATACTTCCCGTGCAGTTCTCCAGAACTCATCTATATACTCTCGAATCAGTCTCGGAGAGTGAGTAAAGACAAAAGCTAATCTCGATCGACCAATAAAGTCAAAGATCTGATGGAAATGCTGTGAATTATGCTGGTCTGGAACCAAGTTCAGCACTAAATTATGCTTCTCGACAAAATGTCTAGCAGCAAGAGCCATCTCTGCAAAACAAAACACAGTATCGAAACAAACACGTGTTAAGTGAGATGCAGACTTGGACAAAATTTAATTAATAATTTCGTAAGTGATACTTGAATGAAATTACTCCTTAAATGTCTAAGTAAAAACAAACGAAGTTAGCTAAGTTCGTAAGAACGAAGTTAAAGTTCGTAAGCTTTAGGGGAACGAATTTACATAACTATGAATCTAAGTTCGTAAGAAGTACTTATCAACCTAAATTCGTAAGTCTTGTTAAGTTCGTAAGAGGCTAAGTTCGTAAATTAAGTTCGTAAGGTCTAGCTAAGTTCGTAAGATGTAAATAGCATCCTAAGTTCGTTCTAGCTAAAACTAAATTCGTAACTTATAACTTATAATTAAGTTCGTAAGTTATAAAACCTAAACCTAATTTATAACTAAGTAATTATATAAGTTCGTTTCAATCTAAATCCTAAGTTCGTTTGACATTTAATTAAGTTCGTTCGTAACTCAGTCACGAATATAACCTAAAAATTTAAAACTGTTCGAAAATCTTTCAAATAACCACAATTTTTTGGATCGAAAAAGGTAACAAAGATGTACCTAAATCAAGTTGTGAATAAAAATCGAACACACAATGAACAAACAAAACGAGAGGATCGAAACGAAGTAAAAGAAGGGTATGTGTGCGAATTTATATGTGTTTTTCGTTTAGGGATTGTGAAATTCGTTTGTGAAGAAACACACACACACACGATGCCTTATATATAGGTTTTTGAAAATTAGGTCAAATTTTGGAAACACTGAACGAAGTTAACAAACGAACTTAATCTTCGTGGGAACGAAGATAAGTGTTAAGTTCGTAAGAACAATTTCCCAAACACAAAATCCAACTCTTTTGAACGAATTTGGAGATCATCTTCGGAAGAACAAATCAGTTTGAAATTTTGTTTCTTCAGCCAAGTTCGTGAGATATAAAACTTTTCAAAGAAAAATTTCTTCATCAACTCAGCTAGAAACACGACCTCATATCAAAACCTGTACATCGCAAAAACTCGTTAATAATAACCTGTTCATGCCGTGTAGCATCAAATTTCATACCAAAATCATCATCATAATATAAAAATTCTTATAGATATATAAATTCTTATATTATAATCTTGAATTACAAACACAAGGTTAAAACAGCTAACCTTCTACAAAACTGAAAAATAATCAATTTACACACAAGTACATTACCAAACATGATCATGACACGGATAACATTTCTTTGATCATAAATTTTCTTTGACGACAACCCATCGTGAAACACTTAAGTCCCATACAGATTCCGTCTTCTATGAGTGTAGATCTCGTCTTAATCGATCCTGAAAAATGCTTAAACACATTTTTCTACATGGTATCAATCCGGGAACATGCGTAAACACATTTTCCTTCTACAACATTAGCAAACAATGAGCAATTAACAAATTCAATAAAGAATTGCATAAATATTCCGATAGTATGTCATAAATCATAATTGTCAAGTTTGATTATTTTCCCGAATTACATAAACTATAAAGTAAATTAATACTTCCATAACAAGTTCATGTATTCTCTATCACAAGCTGAATTCTTCATCTCCAAATCATCATTACACACCAAG
The DNA here is from genome assembly GCA_024320915.1 of Erigeron philadelphicus. Lineage (NCBI taxonomy): Eukaryota > Viridiplantae > Streptophyta > Magnoliopsida > Asterales > Asteraceae > Erigeron > Erigeron philadelphicus. Next base: position 7,580 of record JANDBE010184092.1, read on the forward strand.
GATCTTATCTTCATGACATTATCCTTATGTATAATACTGTATTTAGACGAAAACAGCTTTTCACTTACAACTTCTTAACCTGAATACTGCACACTTACCAACAAACTCATCAACGCATCATGAGTAAAACAATATAATGCAGAAAATTCAAGCTATAAACACAATTAATTAAGCTTAACAATTTACGAAATACCAATTTATCTAACTAAAGATCAAGGGAGGTCATTTCATTGTCAAACTTTAACATGTCACCAAATCCAAATCAATTTAATTTCCAAAATCTTTTGAACTTGTATCATCTCACCAAGTTGAATACACCAATCTCAAATGTGCACGTCACAGTAAAGAGTTCGATATGGAAAACCATAAGGAGACCCCTACCCCTGAATTATAAATCCAAAGGCCTGGAGAGGGACACACCATAAAACTAGTAGAAGTCGGTCTGGCAAAAAACAACAAAGATCATTTTCCAAACTTAAACAAATTAATGTTCATATCAGAAAATCTTCTTTTAATTCAAAGCAGACTTAACCTCATCAAGAACTCAATTGAATGAATTCAGTAATTTATATACTCAGAAGTTTGAATAGTCTCTCTCGTGCAATAAGAACTTGTGAAAAAACTATTTTGACTCAAGAAAAAGAAAAATAACACAGAATAAAAATTGCAGAATAATAAACTAATCTAGCCATTATTTCTTTATTATTTATTTACATTATGTAAGATTACTGCTGATTAGATCAGTTAGCATGTTACATAAGCTTACAGGTGAGAAATAATTCTCTTAATTATTCATTATGAACAGTGACCCAAAGACGATTACCAATATGTTTGTCCTCTTAAGCACTCGGTACTTCCAGTTTCCTTTAGGTGCAACACTTTAGGACATACCACGGTCAAGGGCAGTCACCTTGTAACACAGGTAGCCTAATATGCCACGTTATTATTTGCGGACTTATGTGACCCACATTCAGAAATACTCCCACAATCGACACTAACATCACAATTATGTATATTTGGCACTACAGGGAGCCGGTCTATAGAATTCAAGACAGCGGTGACAGGTCGGTGATTGCTCACACGCAAAGCGACATAACTTGATTCTTTTCATATCGGAGATATACCCAACATTACATAATGTTAAGTACTTGTATATTCATGACATTACTTCAGCTGCATTTAGCTTAATAATTATCAAGAATTTGAAAAGATATTGCATATCTTGTCATAAATATACATCCGGCGCATTTAATACACACTTTGTATGTACCCTAGACCTTCTATATAGAAATCCAAATATACATAACCACATTGCTAGATCTTTCGTAAGATTTAAGGACCTGACTCTAACTTTAGAGCAGGCATTCTTTGCCATAAATCTGAATATGTTTCCCACAAGAACATTATCGTTTGAAAGGTAATTAATTCAGGGAAACCTTGCTACTTTGTGCCTATTGGTACATCATATGATTGGTATCACTGAACTGAGTAGCATTTAGTTACGATTAAGTAAGCTTAAAAGCTAAGTATCGTCACCTCTAATCATATGGCGCAGTGACCTTACTTTGTTTTATTATATTTTTGTATTTTTTCTCTTTTTCCATTTTTTTGTTTTTCTGACACTAGATATATACAGACTTATACTACTGACTCTTTTTGTATTTTTCATGACTCTAGCTATTTACAGACTTATACTACTGACTCTTTTTGTATTTTTCATGACTCTAGCTATTTACAGACGCAGACAACAAGACTCAAAAAAATACATTTAAGTTCTTAAGAGAGAATCTACTCAGCATTCTTCATACCATTGAGCTGATATAACAACTCATGACGAGGTGAGTCAAACGCTTTCGTAAACAAATCTGCAAGATTATCATCAGTAATAATCTTTTCCAAATAGATCAATTTTTTCTCATGACAGTCACGTATAAAATGATGCTTAATATCAATGTGCTTGGTGACTTTAAAGTTCTTCGGATTCTTTGTAATATCTATGGCAGATTTATTGTCAATGTAAATAGGAGAGTAAGAAATGTTCATACCATAATCGCGCAACTGTTGTTGTATCCACAAAACCTGAGAACAACAATATCCAGCAGCTATATATTCTGCTTCACAAAAAGACTGTGCAACAGATGTCTGCTTTTTGCATTGCCATGATATAATTCTCCCCCCTAAAAGCTGACATCCACCTGAAGTTGACTTCCGATCCGAGTTGCAGCCACCATAATCCGAATCAGTATAAGCTGCGAATTCAAAAGTACCGTACATGGGATACCAAAGACCCAAACGAGGCTTTGCCTTCACATAACGAAGAATTCGCTTTGCAGCTTGCAAATGTGACTCTTTCGGAGTAGACTGATATCGAGCACAAATCGAAACAGCAAAAGTGATATCTGGATGAGAAGCAGTCAGATACATCAAAGACCCAATAATAGCCCGATATAGAGTTGCATCTACGAGTGGATCATTAGGCTTATTTGGTTCAAGCCCATGATTTGTCTTGATGGGTGTTACGGCTTCTTTTGAGTCAGTCATCCCAAACCGAGTAAGAACATCTTGAGCATACTTGTTCTGATGAATAAAGAACCCATCTTTTTGTTGATCCACCTGTAATCCAAGAAAGAAATTCATTTCTCCCATAGCACTCATTTCGAACTTTGCCTTCATGTTTTTCTCAAATTCCTTGCACATCTTCACTGTTGACGAAGCAAAAATGATATCGTCCACATAAACTTGTACAAGCAGATAATCCTTTGCTCTCCATTTTATGAACAACATACTGTCAATTGAACCTCTTGTAAAACCATCTTCCAACAAATGATTGGACAACTTTTCATACCATGATCTAGGAGCCTGATGTAGACCATATAGAGCCTTATCAAGTCGATATACTCTATGAGGATAGTTCGGATCAACAAACCCTGCAGGTTGTTCAACATATACTTCTTCTTGAATCTCACCATATAAGAAGGCACTCTTCACGTCAAGTTGATACACCTTAATTCCTTTATGACTAGCATATGCCAGAAATAATCGAATGGCTTCAAGACGAGCTACTGGTGCAAAAGTCTCATCGTAATCAAAACCTTCTTCTTGTTCAAATCCTCTAACGACCAATCTAGCTTTATTCCGAGTAATCACGCCTTTGTCATCCTTTTTGCAACGAAATACCCAACGCGTGGTTAACGGAGCTTCACCTGGAGGTAAATCAACTAACATCCATACCTCAAGCTTGCGAAACTGAGCCAATTCCTCTTGCATTGCTTCAACCCATGATGGAATTGAAAGCGCCGTTTTAACAGTCTTAGGCTCAATCTGTGAAATGAAGCTGTAATAAAGGTACCATGTAATCAATCCTGTATCCTTAGCCTCAGCAAACATGCATGACATATTCTTCAGTTGACTCCTCGTGCGTGTAGGCGCATAAGCATCACCGATAATTTGCTGTACTGGATGATCTTTGTTGACCCTAGTTTAAGGAACTAGATCGACTTCAAGATCATTGCCCAAGTTAGTCTGCACGTGTTGCTCTGGAGTTTCTGGAGCATCCTGATTCTCAACTTCAGTGTCATCAGTATCATAAACAGGATCATCAGGAACAGATACATTGACTGGACCAATTGGGTCTTCAGGAGCAGCTTCCGGAGTGGATTCTGCTGCCTTTGTCCCACTTGATTCTCCGGTTTCGGTCGTAGGTGCTACAAATGGTGAAGTAACAGTAGAAGTAGCTGGTACTGGTCCACCATCAAGAGGATCATGTAATGTGACCACCTCATCCACAGTCGGAATTCCTGTAAAAGAAACAGGACCACGAAACGAGGTAAAAACATCATCATAATTAAAGTTGTTAGCCGGACCATGATGAACAGCTGGTTTATGGCTGACAATCACAACATTCGTTCCAAGATCAACTTTCCCAGTCTTCTGATTATAGACACGTCTGATTGGCGTACTTGGTATATATCCCAAAAAGAAACCCTCCTCAGATTTTGGACTAAATTTCCCTTGAGGAAGAGTTTTCAGAAACGTACACGGAACACCAAAAGGCTCAACATTCTGCAAATTCGGCTTTTTATTGTGCAAGAGCTCATAACATGTCTTCTTGAAACGTTTAACTGTCAAAACCCTATTCAGAATATGACAAGCTGTATTCACTGCTTCTCCCCAAAAAGTAATCGGAAGACCTGAATCAGCTAACATCGTTCTGGCTGTCTCAATCAACGTCCTATTCTTCCGTTCAGCTACACCATTCTGCTGTGGTTCATATGGTGCACTGAATTGATGCTGTATCCCCTTGGCTAAACAGAATACATTCAAAGTATTATTCTTGAATTCTGTTCCATTATCACTCCTGATTCGCTTAATCTTGACTCCATGGATGTTTTCAATTTGCTTAACATAATCCATAAGTCGTTCAGCCGTCTCGTCCTTGGTCTTTAGAAAGAATACACATGAATAACGAGAGAAATCATCAGTGATTACCAAACAATATGACATCCCTCCTATACTTCTTACATTCACAGGACCAAAGAGATCCATATGAAGCAATTCAAACGGCTTGGATATAGAATTTGTAGTCTTCGGCTTGTGAGGATGCTTGTGCTGCTTCCCCTTTAAACACGGAACACACTTGTCTTCCATACCAAACTTCTTAACCGGAACACCGTCAACCAACCCAAGACTGATAAGTTCATTCATCTTTCGAAAGTTGATATGTCCCATTCGTCGATGCCATAGGAGAGATTCTGTTTCATTGGCCTTGCTCAGCAAACAAAGTGGCTCTGATGGATTATCAACACCCAAAACTAAACCGTAGATGTCTCTTTTCCTTGGAGCCCTGAGCATAATCCAATCAGCTGGAATAACAAAACCCGGTTTCAAAATAAATGCCTCCTTATTCATAAAATGAACGTTGTTGCCCTTATCACATATCTGGGAAACACTCATAAGATTGTGAGTGAGTTGTTCCACGTAATTAACCCTTTGCAGAGTGAGGTGTCCATTGACCACATCTCCTTGACCAGAAATGTTTCCGCCCTTGGAACCAGCAAAACTAACATACGATCCATTTATCCCAGTATAGTTGGACAAGAGAGACTTGTCCCCTGTCATGTGCCTGGAGCATCCACTGTCAAGGTACCACAAATGTATTGGCTTCCTAGGAACTCCCTGCACATAAAATGGAAAAAAAATTAGTTTTTGTGGGGGACCCAAACCTTCATAGGTTTGGGTCGACCATTCTCATCCTGGAGAATGAGTTCAGTCCAATAACCATCGCTAGAAGCCGTGGGTGGGACTTGACTATCTGGTTGTCTTCTTACTGAAGAAGACGTCTGTCCTCTCAACGGAGAAGATCTGGGAGAGTGCGGACCAAAGATAGGTCTAATAGTCGAATGGACCCGGTCATAATTTGAATTACGACTTGGTGATGTTTGCATACGACTCGGACTTCCATTTTGATACTTGGGTTTATCTTCTCTAGGTGATATGCTCCTAGATTGAGGCGATACATTCCTCTTTCGAATCATATTCCTATTAACACTTTGTGGTGAAAATTGAATATTATTCACATTGATCTGTTTGTTATTAACCAACCCATCCTTCCCTTCCGAGGTCGTAGCCTTCGAAGGAGAACCTGTTCTCCGAGGTCTATTTGGACAAACACTGTAAACGTGACCTTTCTCATGACATGCAAAACAAGACAGAACTTTACCTTTCCTTTTAGTACTAACTGGTTCATTATTAGCACTAGTGTCTACTTGTTTACCTTTGTCACTAGAATTATTAGCAGCACGTTTAGATGGTGAAACACTAGATTTTCTAGGTGCATCTATAACTAGTGTTCCTCGATTTTGAGATTTCTTAAGAGCCGGTAACAGAATATGCTTGAGAACCTTAGTAGCTTCAGCATTTACCACTAACTCATCTTCAGATTTATGGGCTCTTGACTGCTTAGGTAAAGGTGTATGTCTAATCTGACTTAATCTTTGCATATCCTCAACGTCAACTTCCCAAACTTTGTCAACACGCTTAGGGTCTATGGATTCTAGTGGAAATTCAAGTTCAGTGTATACCCTGCTACTTCGTCGAAGTGTAAAATGGGTAACAGTATCCTTTTGACCATACGGGACAGACTTAGTTGGGACTACTCCTTGAACTTTCTCATCCTTGATAGGTTGAGAGCTGACACTAGCTGACTCTTTAGGTTCCTCGGTCAAGGGTGACTTAGGAGCCGAGTCATTTGATGTACTATCCTGAGCACTAGCGTCTTGAAGAGCTTCTGGAACAATTAATTCCACAGGAGTATAGTTACTGTTAAAGGGAGGGGGTGTCTGAGTGTAAGAAGTCTTGACATTGTCATCACTCCTAGATGAAGAACCTTCAAACTTGTGCAGTTGGAACTTAAGTTCATCATGTCTAAGGGAATCTAGCTTAGCGTTCAGATCTGCTATGTGAATCTTAGAATTAGCTAATTCCATTTCAACAGTTGCACATTTCTTAGTCATTAAGGCATAAGATTCTCCAGTCACTCTTTCAACAGCAATAGAATGCTTGATTTTATCACTCATTTCCCTTAAGTCAGATTCTAATGACCGTATTTTATTCTTATAGAATTGTTCCTGGTCAGACACAGCTAAATCTTTCCTAGCTAACCTATCTCTTTCTACATGAACAGTTTCAATTGCAGATTTTAGCTGTTCAATCTGTTCATCTTTTTGTGCAATGGCATCATACATTCTATTTACGATTTTACACACATGCACAAGTGTATGAAGAGAATAAGTTACCTGTTGATCAGCTTCCTTGCAGTCAGCCATATAAGCCACAAAATCATCAACAATCATGCCTTCAGGAATCTCAAAAGCTTTCATTTGTTCTTCAATTGTCTTCTCGACCGTTTCAGATGCAGAGTTATCAGTTGTCGCAGCAGCTTTCACGTCACCAGAATCTGTCACATCATCGATTGCTGATTCATCCTCAGATTCAGAATCAGTATCATAGACACCGTTTGAGGTTTGAACATCTTGGTACAAATGCTCATCGCTGTGGTAAGTAGCGGTGTCTATAAAATCATCAGCATTGTCGACTATTTGTGCCATATCTTCAACAATTTCAGCCAAATACGCATTGTTGGACTCGTCTGCAGGAAGATTCCAAATATAAGAACCATCTGTTTGAGCAGTAACTATGGCCTTATCATTTGACGAAGCCTCCTCAGTCAAAACAAGAGCCCTGTTTGCGTTCTGGTTGAAAGGACGGTTTTCGTTTTTGCCATCTTTCCTCGGTCTCTGACATTCCCTGGCAAAGTGTCCAAATCCATCGCAGTTGTAACATTTTGTAACACCCCGACTGAGGCGGAATTCTCGAGGTGTAAGATAAAGCACACGCGCACATGGATGTTACATA
>JANDBE010185108.1:0-10382 GCA_024320915.1 Erigeron philadelphicus
GGTTTGAAACCCTAATTAATATAACCAGCAACACAAACCCTAATTTTGATTCACTTTGTCAAAAATTAGGGTTTCTTCTCAAAGAACCTCAATCAAAAGAAACGGTGATCTAAAGATCATACGCCGTTAAGAAAAAAAAGAGAAACGAACAAAGGACCCCAAAATAATGAAACCCTAAAAAGAACCCGATCGGAGATAAACCAAACCCTAACCAAATTATTATTTGATTGTGAATTAGATTCGATTAAATCACCGAACCTGGCTCTGATACCATGTTCAAATTATAAACAAAACAGATTGAATCTCAATTCAATCAACAATCACAAAAATAAATGATCTCAATCAACCATAACCACAATATTCGTACCAGCTAATCTAGTATGAATCTATTATCTATTTGATAATAGTTCTATTACAAAGATTACCTACACAAGGATTTCAGAATTAATGAAGAACAATCGAACACAAAGAATTTCTATAAACGAGAGAATAAATCGGAAGGGATTTTGTGTTGTTGTCTTAACCCTAAAAATGGGTTAAGACTCGTATATATAAGCCTTCAAAATCAACGGTTATATCAGCAGCCCCTTGACTTCTCTTCTTGGCATATTTAGTCCCTCATCTTCTCCTTTTGTCAAGTTAAGACCAAGCTTTAACAACCTACAATTAAACACACTTAACCAACAAAATAAGTCCCTTAATTATAACACAAACCAGAAATAAGACTAAATTAAGACATAAATTTAACACCCCCCTTTAGTCTTATTCTGGAAAACATCCATCAACATCATTTTTGAACATAAAAAAGAATGTTGTTTTGTATCCAGAGCTTTGGTAAGGACATCTGCAATCTGATTTGCAGAGCCTATCTTTTTAGTACAAACAACACCTCTTAAAATTTTTTCCCTAACAAAATGTAAATCAATCTCTAAATGCTTGGTTCTTTCATGAAACACTGGATTTGCTGCAATTTTAAGTGCAGCATCACTATCACAAAAAATGTTGACAGGATTTACATTATCACAATTCAAATCCTTTAAAATTTTTAAGACCCAGATAATTTCAGAAGTAACAGAGGCAAGAGCTCTGTACTCAGCCTCTGCAGAACTTTTAGAAATGGTATTTTGTTTCTTGCTTTTCCAAGAAACCAATGAACCACAAAAAAATACACAGTAACCAGTAACACATTTTCTGCTTACTACACATCTAGCCCAATCTGCATCAACAAATGCTTCAACAGAAACTGAAGAAGACTTAGAAATAAGAACACCTTTACCTGGTGAGCTCTTAAGATACCTCAACAATTTTAAAGCAACCTGCAAATGTGATCTTAAGGGAGAATGCATAAACTGACTTAAACAATGAACAGTATATGCAATATCAGGTCTGGTTGTGGTCAAATATATAAGCTTACCAATAAGCTTTTGGTACTCAGTGATGTTAGTTAACAAGGGATCATCAACTTTTGAAGATATAGTCAAAGCAAGATTTGGTTGCATAGGAGTGTACAAAGGTTTACTCCCAAGTAACCCAAACTCAGAAATCAAATCAAGACAATATTTCCTTTGGGTTAAAACAAGACCTTCAGAAGTATCAAGTATCTCAATACCCAAAAAATACTTCAATTTTCCAAGATCCTTAATCATAAACTTAGTCTTTAAAAATTCCTTAAACTTGTTTATTTCATCAGAATTATTGCCAGTTACAATTATGTCATCCACATAAACCAGAATAGCAATAAACAACCCATCAACATTCTTAGTGTACAAAGAGTAGTCACTAAGACTTTGAACAAACCCATGTTCAACTAAAGCACTAGTAAGTTTGGCATTCCACTGCCTAGGAGCCTGCTTTAGACCATAGAGAGATTTTTTCAATTTACAAACCCTTTTATCAGAAGGAGAAAAATAACCAGTAGGTAAATCCATATAAACATCTTCAATTAAATCACCATACAAGAATGCATTGTTAACATCAAGTTGATACAAACTCCAATTATTCTGCACAGCAAGAGTAATCAAACATCTAACAGTAACAATCTTAACAACAGGTGAAAAAGTTTCTTCATAATCTACACCACTTTTTTGACTATAACCTTTAGCAACAAGTCTAGCCTTATATCTCTCTATTTCACCATTAGATTTATACTTAATCTTATAAATCCACTTGCAACCTATAGGTTTTCTATTAGCTGGCAAGTTAACTAAATCCCAAGTGTCATTTCTATATAAAGCTTCCATTTCTTTGTTCATGGCTTCATTCCAATATTCATACTTAGAAGCCTCAAGGAAAGTACTAGGTTCAGTGCTTTTATTTAACTCAGTGACAAAACACTTATTTTCATAAGACAAATTTGCATAGCACACATAATTCTCTAAACCATATTTACACCTACTTGTATGAACATAGAAATTATAGTTAGGCTTAACAGAAGGATGATTAACCACATAATCCTTATATTTTATAGGCATGCCAGCATTTCTCTCAGTTCTCCTTAAATTTTCACTACCTTGATTATTAATAGCAGCTTCACCCTCAGATTGTATTGTTTCCTCAGTGGTTGCATTACCTCCATTCTCATTGGTAGACACTTCAGTACCACTATTTTGATGAAGAAGATTAACCTCTTCACCCCTTAATGCATCTGAAGCACTTCCAGAATGAGAGGAAGAGTTGCCATCCTCACTAGGATTGTCATTGTCTCCTTCATCATCATAGGGATCATCAGGATAGTTGTCTTGATTATAATTGTTATCAAAGAAGTTTTCATGATTAGTATTTTCAACAAAGAAATGTTCATTATTTTCACATACCTTTTGTTTAAAAGGAAAAATATCTTCAAAAAACTTAACATCTCTAGAGTAAACAATGTGTTTACTTTCAAGGCTATAAAGTTTGTAACCTTTTTGAGAATTGGAGTAACCAACTAAAACACATTTCTCAGATTTACTAGCAAATTTATCACTAAGATTTAGAATTTTTGCATAAGCAAGACAACCAAAAACCCTTAAGTGATCTAAAGAAGGAGACTTATTAAAGATTAATTCAAAAGGAGATTTTCCACACAAAACAGAGGAAGGCAATCTGTTAATCAAATAAGTAGCAGTTAGAACACAATCAGTCCACATATTTAAAGGAATCCCCCCTTGAAAAAGAAGGGATCTAGCAACATTTAAAAGATGTCTATGTTTTCTTTCAGCAATGCCATTTTGTTGTGGAGTATAGCTCAAAGATGTTTGGTGTAAGATACCTTGTTTTTCACAAAAAAGTTCAAACTGTTTATTAACAAACTCACCCCCATTATCACTTCTCAATATCTTAATTTTCTTATGAAACTGAGTGTGAATTAAGTTGTAAAATATAACCACATTCTCAAACACCTCACTTTTATTTCTCAATAAGTACACCCAAACAGCCCTTGAGTAATCATCCACAATAGTAAGAAAATATCTAAAACCTTCTCTACTAGTAACCTTATAGGGTCCCCACACATCTAAATGAATTAGGTCACCCAAACCAGTAGATTTATGATCACTGAGAGGAAAGGGTTGTCTAACATGTTTGGCCTTTATACAAGTTTCACAAATTGAACTATCAACACTTTTGTCTAAGGTTAGGCTATGTCTTAACACATCCAAGGCTTGGTCAGCAGGGTGACCAAGTCTGCAATGCCAAGTAAACCTAGACACATTGCACACAGATTTAGACATACAAGTAGTAAACACATTACCTTTATTATCATCAAAGTAATATAACCCATCAAACTGTCTACCAGTCCCCAAGACCTTCCCTGCCCTCAAGTCCTGGGATAAAAAGTAACAGTTTATCTCATCAAAGGCAACAAGTAATTTACTATCTCTAGCAATTTTGTGAATAGACAGCAAACTCACACAATATTCAGGCACAACTAAAACATCAAATAGGGTTAGTGTGTCAGTTAAAACCATGTCCCCAATTTTAGTGATGTAAGTTTCAGTGCCATTAGGATGAGAGACTTTAATTTTTAAGTGAGATATATCAATGACATTAACAAGAAATTTCTCAGAGTAGGTCATGTGTTGATTAGCCCCAGAATCACAAATCAATTTCCTAATAATCATCTTTGCATGCATCTTACTGTTAGCACAAAAGAATCTTTCAAAATGTAGATTAAAAAGTTTGCTCTTATTCATAATAGTACCTGCCATATTAGATTGAAAGCTTTTTCCATTTTCAGTCTTCCCTTTAATCAATGACACCAAAGTGGCAAACTGTTCATCTGTAAAACCAGGACTAGAAGAAGAGGTAGAAGAAGAAGGAACAGAATTATGTTGATCAACTGAATTATTACTTTGCACATTTTTCCCTTTAAAATTCTGCCCAAACCTCTTTTTACCAAAGTTAGCAGGATAACCAATTAGTTTGAAACATTTATCCACAGTATGCCCATTGAAACCACAATGATCACATATAACAGAACTACCAGAATTAGAATTACCATTTCTTCTTTCATTAAAATTAGAGTTTGTCTTAGAATTCTGAGATTGAAATCTTTGAAAATTAGACTTAGCAGGCACATTAGAAGTGAACACAGAAGTCACACTTTTATGAGATGTACTAGAATTACCAGAAGCAAGAACCCTATGTGACTCTTCACTAGATATAATAGCATAAGCACTTCTAACATCAGGTAAAGGTTCTTTAGTAAGAATAGTACTTCTCACTTGCATATAACAATTATCCAATCCCATAAGAAACTGCATTAACTTTATAAGTTGATTATGTTTTTTAAAATCTGCAGCAGCATGACAAGTGCACCTAGGTAGTTTAACTAAAGCATCAAACTGTTTCCATAAAGCATTTAGTTTATGATAGTATTCAGCAAGAGAGGTGCCATTTTGAGATAATGAATTAATTTTATGATGAAGATTAAATGTGACAGACCCATCCACCTTGTCATAAGTCTCTTTTAGTTCTTTCCAAACATGTGAAGCCCTTTTTGAGAAAATTTGACCAAGAAAAAGTTCCTCAGATATAGAATTTAAGATCCAACCTAACACCACAGCATTTACCCTATCCCATTGTTTCCCTAAAACTTCATCAGTGTTAGACCTTTTGCATTTCCCATTAATAAACCCAGTCTTATTCTTACCTTCTAAAGCAAGAAGCATAGCACAAGACCAGACAGAATAATTTTCAGTACCTTTAAGTTTTATTGAAACAACAGTCAAGGAAGCAGAATCATTAGGGTGCAAGTGTAAAGGATGACTCACATCAAGTTTGCTAATCTTAGTCACATTTTCATCCACATCAGTATGATCAGAGTTATCACCAGAGTCATAAACAGAATCATAATCAGGAATATTCTCATCAATATCAGCCATTTAGACAGACACACAAGATAGCACAAACTATCACAAATAACACAGCACACAAGAACAAATAATTTCAATTATCAGCACAACCTAGGCAAGCAAGTTAATCTCAATTAACAAGCCACCACAACCAAGGTAGATAGAGAGAAGGGAAAAGAAGACAAACAGAGCAATCGGAGAAGAAGACACCAGATCCCTACTAGATTTGTTGATTCACTTAGTCAACAAACCAGCAGGAGAAAGAGATCTGCAAGGGCGAACAAGATTAATTAGGTTTGAAACCCTAATTAATAAACAGCAACACAAACCCTAATTTTGATTCACTTAGTCAAAATTAGGGTTTCTTCCCAAAAAGACCAAAATAAATCAAACGGTGATCATATGATCATACGCCGTTATGATTTAAGAAATAACAACCAAAAAACCCCAAAACGGAACCAAACCCTAAATCGCACACGATCAGAGAACCCAAACCCTAACCAAATTATTATTGAAAGAGGATTAGATTCGATTAAATCGCGGCTCTGATACCATGATAAAATTATAAACAAACAGATTGAATCTCAATTCAATCATCAACCAGAAATAATTGATTTCAATCAATCAAACCACAAACATTCATACCAGCTAATCTAGTATGAATCTATTATCTATATGATAATAGTTCTATTACAATCGATACTTACACAGATATGAATCAATGAAGACGATACAATACCCAGAGTTATTATTAGAGAAAATATATGTATGTAGATGAGAGAAAAATATGTATGTATGTATGTATGTATGTCTTAACCCTAAATATGGGTTAAGACTCGTATATATAAGCCTTTAGATAGCAGGTATCACTCCAGCCCTTGGACATCTTCACTTGACACTTTTAGCCCCTCATCTTCTCCTCTTTATAAACTTGGCACAAACTTTAACTCCTACAATAAAACCACTTAACCACAAATATTAGTAACTAATTGAAGCATAAACCAGAATCAAGACTATATAATTTTAACACCCCCCTTTAGTTTGATTCTGGAAAACATCAAGTAATCTCATTTTTGAACATAAGAAGGCATGTTGTTTTGTATCCAGGGCTTTAGTAAGGACATCTGCAATTTGATTTGCAGAGCCTATCTTTTTAGTACAAACAACACCTTTCAAGATTTTTTCTCTAACAAAATGTAAGTCAATCTCTAGATGCTTTGTTCGTTCATGAAACACTGGATTTGCTGCAATTTTGAGTGCAGCATCACTGTCACAGAAAATGTTAACAGGATTTACATTATCACACTTCAAATCCCTCAAAATTTTCAAAATCCAAATAATTTCAGAAGTAACAGATGCAAGAGCTCTGTATTCAGCCTCTGCAGAACTTTTAGAAATAGTGTTTTGTTTCTTGCTTTTCCAAGAAACCATAGAACCACAAAAAAACACACAATAGCCAGTAACACACTTTCTGCTAACAACACACCTAGCCCAATCAGCATCAACAAATGCCTCAACATTCATAGAAGAAGACTTAGAGATAAGAACACCTTTACCTGGTGAACTCTTAAGATATCTCAACAGTTTTAAAGCAACCTGCAAATGTGATCTTAAAGGAGAATGCATAAACTGACTTAAACAATGAACAGTGTATGCAATGTCTGGTCTAGTGGTGGTTAAGTATATAAGCTTACCAATAAGCTTTTGGTACTCAGTGATGTTAGTTAACAAAGGATCATCAACCTTTGGAGAAATGGTTAAAGCAAGATTTGGTTGCATAGGAGTATACAGAGGTTTACTCCCAAGTAACCCAAATTCAGAAATTAAATCAAGGCAATATTTTCTTTGAGTTAAAACAAGTCCTTCAGAAACATCAAGTATCTCAATACCCAAAAAATATTTCAATTTTCCAAGATCCTTAATCATAAACTTAGTTTTTAAAAACTCTTTGAACTTATCTATCTCTTTAGAATTATTGCCAGTCACAATAATATCATCCACATAAACCAAAATAGCAATAAACAGCCCATCAACATTCTTGGTGTACAAAGAATAGTCACTAAGACTTTGAACAAAACCATGTTCAACTAAAGCACTAGTAAGTTTGGCATTCCATTGCCTGGGTGCTTGCTTCAAGCCATAAAGAGATTTTTTCAATTTGCAGACCCTTTTATCAGAAGGAGAAAAATAACCAATAGGAAGATCCATATAAACATCTTCAACAAGATCACCATACAAGAAAGCATTATTAACATCAAGTTGATACAGACTCCAATTATTTTGCACAGCCAAAGTAATTAAACATCTAACAGTTACAACTTTGACAACAGGTGAAAAAGTTTCTTCATAGTCAACACCACTTTTTTGACTATAACCTTTAGCAACAAGTCTAGCTTTATACCTTTCTATTTCACCATTTGACTTATACTTAATCTTATAGATCCACTTGCAACCTATAGGCTTTCTATTAGCAGGTAAACTAACTAAATCCCAAGTGTCATTTCTGTATAAGGCTTCCATTTCTTTATTCATTGCTTCATTCCAATAATCATGCATAGAAGCCTCAAAGTAAGTGTTAGGTTCAGTGCTTTTATTCAACTCAGTGACAAAACATTTGTTTTCATAAGACAAATTTGCATAGCACATATAATTCTCTATACCATATTTACACTTACTTGTATGAACATAGCAGTTATAATTAGGCTTAACAGAAGTTTTAACAGAAGGATGATTCACAACATAGTCTTTATATTTTATAGGCATGCCAGCATTCCTTTCAGATCTCCTTTCATTCACACTACCTTGATTATTCACATCAACTTCACCCTCAGACTGCATGATTTCCTCAAAGGTTGCATTACCTCCATTCTCATTGATAGACACTTCAGTACCATTATCATGAAGAGGAAAATTAACCTCTTCATCTCCTAATGCATCTGAAGTACTTCCAAAATGAGAGGAAGAGTTGCCATCCTCATTAGAAATGTTATTGTCTCCTTCATCATCATAGGGATCATCAGGGTAGTTATCTTGATTACAATTATTATCAAAAAAGTTTTCATGATTAGTATTTTCAACAAAGAAATGTTCATTATTTTCACAAACCTTCTGTTTAAAAGGAAATATATCTTCAAAAAACTTAACATCTCTAGAGTAAACTATATGTTTACTCTCAAGGCTAAAAAGTTTGTAACCTTTTTGAGAATTTGAATAACCAATTAAGACACACTTTTCAGATTTACTAGCAAACTTATCACTAATATTTAACACTTTTGCATAAGCAAGACAACCAAATACCCTTAAGTGATCTAAAGAAGGAGACTTATTAAAAATTAACTCAAAAGGAGATTTTCCATGTAAAACAGAGGAGGGCAATCTGTTGATCAAATAAGTAGCAGTTAGAACACAATCAGTCCACATATTTAAAGGAATCCCCCCTTGGAAAAGAAGGGATCTAGCAACATTTAACAAATGTCTATGCTTCCTCTCTGCAATGCCATTTTGTTGTGGAGTATAACTCAAGGAAGTTTGGTGCACAATCCCTTGTTTTTCACAAAACTGCTTAAACTGGTTATTAACAAATTCACCTCCATTGTCACTTCTCAAAATCTTAATTTTCTTTTGAAACTGAGTGTGAATTAAGTTGTAAAATATAACCACATTATCAAACACCTCACTTTTATTTCTTAACAAAAACACCCAAACTGCCCTAGAGAAATCATCCACAACAGTGAGAAAGTATCTAAAACCTTCTCTGCTAGTAACTTTATAAGGTCCCCACACATCTAAATGTATAAGGTCACCCAATTCAATTGATTTATGATCACTGAGAGGAAAAGGTTGTCTAGCATGTTTGGCCTTTATACAAGTTTCACAAACTGAATTATCAACACCTTTGTCTAAAATTAGACTATGTCTTAACACATCCAAGGCTTGGTCAGCAGGATGACCAAGTCTACAATGCCAAATAAACCTAGACACATTGCACACAGATTTAGACATGCAGGTAGTAAACACATTACCTTTATTATCATCAAAGTAATATAACCCATCAAATTGTCTACCAGTCCCCAAGACCTTCCCTGCCCTCAAGTCCTGGGATAAAAAATAACAATTTATCTCATCAAAGGCAACAAGAAGTTTGCTATCTCTAGCAACCTTATGGATAGACAGCAAGCTCACACAATATTCAGGCACAACCAAAACATCAAATAGGGTTAATGAGTCAGTTAAGATCATATCTCCAATCTTAGTGATATAAGTTTCAGTACCATTTGGATGAGAAACCTTAATTTTCAAGTGAGATATATCAATGACATTGACAAGAAATTTCTCAGAATAAGTCATGTGTTGGTTAGCACCAGAATCACAAATCAATTTCCTTATGATCATTTTTGCATGCATCTTACTGTTAGCACAAAAAAATCTTTCAAAATGTAGATTAAAAAGTTTGCTTTTGTTCATTATAGTACCTGCCATGTTAGATTGAATATTTATTCCATTTCCAGTCTTCCCTTTGATCAAAGACACCAATGTGGCAAACTGTTCATCTGTAAAACCAGGACTAGAAGAAGAAGTAGAAGAAGAAGGAACAGAATTATGTTGATCAACAGAATTGTTGCTTTGCACATTTTTCCCTTTAAAATTCTGCCCAACCCTCTTTTTCCCAAAGTTGGCAGGATATCCAATAAGCTTAAAACATTTATCCACAGTATGCCCATTGAAACCACAATGATCACATATAACAGGACTGCCAGAATTTCCATTTCTTCTCTCATTAAAGTTAGAATTAGGCTTTGTGTTCTGAGGTTGAAACCTTTGAAAATTAGACTTAGCAGGCACATTAGAATTAAACACAGAAGGCACATTCTTATGAGACATGCTAGAATTACCAGAAGCAAGAACCCTATGTGACTCTTCACTAGATATAATAGCATAGGCACTTCTAACATCAGGTAAAGGTTCTTTGGTCAGAATAGTACTTCTCACTTGCATATAACAATTATCCAATCCCATAAGAAACTGCATTAACTTTATAAGTTGATTATG
>JANDBE010190326.1:0-14488 GCA_024320915.1 Erigeron philadelphicus
ATAGGCACATCATTAAACAACCAAGGCCTATTAGCCATAACAAACTCCAAACCATCAGAATTATCAAACTTAAAATAGAACCGACCTTGGTTGTTCAAAACCACATCAACTAACCCATATTTTTTCCAAAGGCGAAAAGAATGGAATTTAACAAATGGAAAAGCGGGTCGCTTACCAATAAAAGAGCCTACCAATGTCAACGCCCACTGCTCACTCTGCTTCACAATAAGATCATCAGGAATGACTGCATGAACTGTACCAATCTCGGTAAAGACAGGTGGAATGAATCTAAGCTTTCCAGTCCTGCGAATATTTTCTGCATCCTTAAAAAGATTAGCAAAAGAATTCGGTGTTTGCACACCTTTAGGACTAGAAGATGAAAAATGTGCATTAGTAACAACGGGGTCCCCATTCTCGTCCAACTTCGGTTGATTATCACAATCATCATCACCATTCCCGGGCCAAGACATTCGGTTTATCTCATTACCATCATCATCAAGGTATACTGTTCGACCCACCTTCCAAACATTATCACCAACCTTAACCTTAGCTGCTTGTGCCATTTTATTCAATAAGGACTCCACAATTGTATTTTGACCAATATTAGAATCAGTAGCCTTATTATTATAATCAATATTAACATTTGTGTTATCATGCAAACCAACAGAGTCATTATTACCACCACAATTTGGTGATGACTCTTCATGCAATCCATGCACACCACCAGTATCTCGGCCAACACTCGAAGTCGAATCACAATGACCCTTGGCAGCACCACTGCCCTCGAATGAGTTTGGAGAATCACCAAAAATCGGATATGGAGCTGTTGGCAAGGGACGATCAAAGGAGAAAGACGAAGAGTCTTTTTCGTTAATATTCGAGTCCGAAAAAGGGTTATCAGTAGCAATTTTCGAACCCGACCCATGGGTTGTAGCATGTCCAGAACCCGACCCAACAGAAGATGGAACAGATTTCAGAGGATGAACAGTGTCAGCCGGAGGAGATGATGGTGGGGCAGAGGTGGCGATCGGCGTTGAAACAGAAACGGGAGGGCGACCAGAATTAGGGTTTTTCCATGGTGGAGACGTGACTTTTGCAGCCCCCTCCTTCGCTTGATCATATGTAGCAGCAACAGCAGGCCCAAAACCTTCTCCATCGAAGTTTATTGCCATGGCCACCGAATGGTGGCCGGCAGCGGTGGTGACGTCGGGTGAGGTTACGGCGGCCGGAAAAACAGGATTAGGATTTTTTGAAGGGTTTTCATTGTTTTCGGCCGAATTTTGAGAGGAAATCAAGACAGATTCATCATCAACCGAATCAGGAATACAAGAAGATGAAGAATTAGATCTTAAATTGTATGTTGAACGATTGGAAGAGATGTGAGTCGAATCAATCCCAAAAATATTAGGATCGACCCCATCGCACACAATTTCAATTTTTTTCGAATTTTTTGCAGCTTTTGATTTTGTTTTTCGAGTATTTTTTGGCATGATTATGATCAGAATTAAACAGGAAACATGAATTGGGATTTCAGGTTGTTTGTAGATGTGTTTTCAGATTGGATTTTGATGATTAAAGTGCCGAAATTTTGAAGGAAAAAAATCTCCAAGTCGCCTCAGAGAAACACACACAAACACATTTTATCTTCTATCCCTAATTAGAGTTCCTGCTCGACATATATTTCTTCACTCAAATCTCCATTTAAGAATGCTGACTTAACATCCAGTTGATGTAAAGCCCAACCTCTTTGAGCTGCAACAACAATAATTACCTGGATAGTTTCGAATCGAGCAACGGGGGCAAATGTCTCTTGATAGTCGATCCCTTGTAGTTGAGAGTACCCCTTAACCACTAATCTTGCTTTGTGTCTTAACACCTTGCCATCTACTCCCAACTTTGTTTTGTATAGCCACTTTAATCCCACAACATGTTTGCCGGGAGGTAAAGTGACCAATTCCCATGTACCATGTTTTCCTATCAACTCCAGCTCATTTTTCATAGCAACTTGCCACTCTTGTTTGGAATTAGCTTCAACATATGACGTAGGATCAGAAGCAGTTAGAGCAAAGTACTGGTCTTCTTCATCAGATGATAAGCCTTCACCACTCACATAGTCTTGGAATCTTATAGGTGCATTTGAAGCTCTTTTTGGCAAGGCTACTTGAGATGAGGCAGTAGGTAAATGGGTATCATTTAAAGGTTGAGTAGTGGCTATAGAGGTAGTATGAGGTGGAATTATGTCATTGGTTGAAAAAAATGGAGTGTTATTTGGTGTCACGTGAGTATGGGATGGAGTGGGGTCATTTCTAGATGAGGTTGCTTGTGGTGAATCAAAATTTGGTGCATTAACTGATGTATGATGTAAATGCTCATGTGAGTTGTCTCCATCAAAATCTAAAGTACTTTCACCCATGTAATTTTCTTCATGTAGGGATAAGGGAAAAAGACCATCTAAATCATCACTTGAACTTTTACTTGACATGTCACCGCACCCCATTTCCATTCTTTTTCTTCCAGGAACACAACATTTCTCTCCTATAGAGAGTTTTTTACTTGTGGGGTTGAACTGTCTATAGCCTTTGCTTTCATTATGAATACCCAATGAGAATGCACTTTTCTGACATGTCATCAAGATTTTTTCTTAATTGAGCAGGTACATGACCAAAAGCTAAGCAACCAAAGACCCTTAAATGATGAACAACAGGTTTTCAATTAAACCAGACCTCATAGGGGGTTTTATTTAGCAAGGCTTTTGTGGGGGCACGATTAATTAAGTAAATTGCAGTAGCAACACCCTCAGCCCAAAAACTATGTGGTAAGTGTTTTTCTTTGAGCATGCTACGAGTCATCCCCATAAGAGTTCGGTTCTTTCGTTCCACCACTCCGTTATGCTCCGGGGTGTATGGAATAGTGACCTCTCGTTTGATGCCGTGAGTCTCACAAAATGAATTAAACTCACGAGAGCAAAATTCACCTCCGCGATCGGTTCGTAAAACTTTGATGGGATAATCTATTTCTTTTTCGACTAAGGATTTAAACACTTTAAATTTTTCAAAGGCTTGTGATTTTGTTTTCAGAAAATATACCCTACACATTCTTGTATAATCGTCTATTAAGAGAAAATAGTAACGACTACCACCCAAGCTCTCGACTTGCATTACCCCACACAAATCTGCATGGATCAATTCGAGGAGTTTGGAACTTCTCCACGAATGTGAAGAGTGAGGAAGTTTATGGAGCTTCCCTAGTATACACCCCTCACATGATGTAACAAGGTTTATACTAGGAAGTCCATGGACCATGCAATTGTCAGAGAGTGATTTTAAGCCATTAAAATGCAAATGACCATACCTGGAGTGCCAGAGGCGAGATTCTAGATCAGGTTCGTTAGAAGATTCTAGATCATGTAGCAAGGCTTGATGATAGGAAGCTTTTGAAGCATCAAATATAAACATATTGTTGCTTGTAACCTTGATAGTCATAAGATCAGCCCCGATCACATTATTTTTGATCACACATTTTTCCTCATAAAAGAGAAGTGCATAACCCATTTTCATTAATTGGCGAACGCTCAAGAGATTGTATTTCAACTCGGGAGCATAGTACAAATCCTCGAGTAGTTTGAACCCTCCACCGCTCATGTTAATCCGACGGTACCCTTGCTTCAACCTGCAGTTTCTTTTTGTCTCCAAGGTTAACTTGTAGTCGAAAGGATTCATCGAGATTTGTGAAACTTTCCTTAACTCCGGTCATGTGATGCGAGCAGCCAGAGTCAAGAAACCACAAACAATGGACTTGAGGGTCCTGAGTGTCATGAAACAACATGAACAAATGTTCTTCTTCAGGGTTCTTGATGAGGGTTATCATCATTAGCAACTTGAACAGCAGCAACTTGGACTTGTGAATCTTCAGTGGTATACCAACAATCTTTTTTTATGTGACCAAACTTTTTGCATACATAGCATTGAGGTACATTGCTTCGATCAAAAGAAACTCTCCCTCGTCCGCGTCCCCTTAAAGCACCTCGTCCTTTTCCTCGAGAGGACATAGGTTGAAAACCCCGTTTAGAATTTTGAATAACCTGCAATGCTTGTTCGTCAGAACTTTCTCCTTTTTCTTTTGAGCGACTTTTGAGACGAGCCTTTTGAGATTGCAATGAGCCCATGAGCTTAATCGGGGTGAGTTTGGTCAGGTCCAGGGAGACATCCATAGAGGAGACAATGTAATCAAACCGAGGGGTGAGACTACGAAGCACCTTCTCTATAATGGACTGGTCAGAAACCGTTTCTCCATACGAGCGTTTCTGACTCACGATTGCCATGACTCTAGAAAAATAATCACCGATCTTCTCATCGTCTTTCATCGACAAGTTTTCGAAATCTCTTCTCAAGCCTTGCAGTTTAATTGCTTTGACTTGCTCATCTCCTTCAAACTCCATCTGTAGGATCTCCCATGTTTCTTTAGCACTTGTAGCAGCAGCGATTCGGGAGAATAACTGATCGTGGACAGCTTGTTGGATAATAGCCATTGCATGAGCATCTTTTTTGACAGCCGTTTTGAGTCGGCTTTGATCAGTTTGAGTTGTGTCCACACCTGATTCAACAAGGTCCCAAAGGTCACGAGACCTAAGAATCGTCTTCATTCTGATGCTCCAATACTCATATCCGTCCCCTTTGAAAATGGGAATCGGAGTTGGTTGCATCGGCAGTGCAGCGGTAGGTTCAGCCATGATGGGTTTTCGTGATTAATTTTCGGACTGGGGTGGGTTTACGAGAGTTGTGCTCTAATACCACTAAAGGTACAAAACTACAACTTTAAGTTGAATGAAGTAAAGTGAAAAAACTACTTTTATTGGATACGTAATGAAGAAAGGAAATGGGTTGTACTTTGATTGAATGTGAAATTGACGTACATAGAACATGAGATTATATACTGAAAATAAAATAACTTACTAGCAAGAAATCGGCCACAACCCCACTAGCTAATTAGACTTATTCTTAAAAACTGAAACCAAAAAACTAGGAAAGAAATGCAACGTGTGCAATGACCCATTCCCAAAATAACCGTTGGCTCCATTAGCCACTTTCCATTGAGTTTGAAGTATTTTCATCAACTTGAACACAAAACCTCATGCAAGGGAGATGATATTTCAAACCATTAAGCTAAAATTTAAGGACTAACAAAATATATATGTTTAGCAATGAGAGGGAGGAACCTAACTTTTTCGATACTATCAAATCTATGTTAGTTAACAGCTACCATTAACTTGAAGCATTAAAAAAAAATTAATTTGTTTTAAATATCACCACTCAACCAATCAAAATAGTTATTAACACGTATTAATTACAATCTAACAATAACAATATGCCTTCATCACTAGCCAGAGTGAAGGCCCGTGCGATGCACGGCTGGCAGGGGCGGATCCACCATAGACATAGGTAGGTCCTAGGATTTACCTAAGTTTCGGTAAAATTGAGAGACAATGTGATAGTTTTTTCGAGGACCCATGTATTAATTCGGTCAGGACCTACCTTCATACTTTATTCTTGTATATGGGATAACATATTAATATTCAGATCGGTCGCGAGAAATTGAAAAAAAGAATTCCGGAGATGGCGTCTCTGTAAAATGAAAAAAGCAGGGAAGAAGATGTTGCAATGTTGCATTAATTATCTATGTTATTATTATTAGTTTATATTTTAACCCCTATACTATGTAAACTCTTCCAAATAAAATATACATGTTATTATAAACTACATATCAACCCCTAAACTTTCATACTTTTTAGTTTCTACCAATATATCATTCTCAAGTCATTAAGAATTCAAAACAATGCATATTTTGTATTGATAATTTCCATATCATTTTATACAAATCTTTTCGTACGTATAAGATCCGTTATGCGATTACTATTAACTATTTGTAAATATTTGTTGGTTTCATGAAAAATTAAAAAAAATATAATAAAATTTGTGTAGAGCCCAAATCTATTCAAAGCATAGTTTGAAATTTGTCATTGTTCAATTTCAAAATTTTATTTATGATTTAATTTTTCTAAGTAAAAATATATAAACCTTTTTTGTGTTTTGAGAGTCTAATTCATGTTATCACGCAATTATTTTAAAATTCACAAGACAAACATGATAAGATGTTATGTAGCTGCGACACATTTATCTTTTTTACCTACCTCAATCAAGTCGTCCAGTCAAAATCAAGGACCTACCTAAGTTAAAATCCTAGATCCGCCACTGATGGCTGGGCATGACGGGTTGTTTTGTACCCTTGTAGGATTGTTTAACATTGAGTTATTTCAATTCTGTTATGCTTTTTTGTTTGGAAGACTTCAGTTTTGAATTAGTTAGAAATAGAAGCTTATTTTGTATAGAGGTATTCCTATTTTTTGTATTTGGTTGATGCTTTTTATGTACAGATTGTGAATGGTCCAACAGTTTATGTGTCTTCTACATATGTAAATGTTTGGAATGCTGGGATTTTGAGTTTTAATAATCTCGGTTTATGTAGAGGTAGAGGTCGGGTGCATTGATCCAATGAGTTTAATTTGTGCTCTGTAGTAGACAAAAATGCAAAATATTGAGTAAGCTTTACACAAATGAGTTTAATTTGTGCTCTGTAGTAGACGTCAAACATATGATGCAAAGAAGTTAACAATAATTAAAAAGGCTCAAAGACTTAGACCATACTTAAAACACACCTAATACCAATTACCTTCTTTGTATACATGGATGTATTTTAAAAATAGATTGACCAGAAATAAGTAGAGTATGCTTAAGATGATCATACTTTATAATCAAAATTATATATCCAAATATGCAAAGCATATTCATGGTTTATTATTACAATATGTTACATGAGTTGCTTGCCAAACATACTCTGTATTTATATGTAACTAAAAGGGACATAAGGGTAAGCAAGAGTATGGTTGAATACCATCCACAACATCATAAACAATTGAAGTAAAAGTCAAAACCATAACTTATTGAATTGTAAATTGGCAGAATATTATTTGTTAATAATAGGAAAACATTAATAGAAACACAACCAAACAAAAAACCAATATCTCAAGACCACACACTGACCAGATTAAACCACTGGAAGATAAAGATACACGCTGGGAAGAAAGCACAAAACCATGCAGGAAATCATAAACAGTCTGGTGACGTGAAAGCAAATGACAGAATAACTATCGAGACTTCAGGCTTCTTCTTCGTCATTCGGGGTCGTAACATTTTCTGAATCCGAGCTAGATTCATCAACCCTGCACAAATCACACACTACACATTCAGGAAACGGCCAGAGTTGACTATAATAGTCAAGTACATGTCGTTGTGCATACTTTGATTATTTTGAACTGCGACCAACTTCTTCCCCAGGTTCAAAATCATCATCAACCAAGTCCACATATCCACTGTTGTCATCTTCGGTGTCCAATTGTGTTGAAGTCTCGAGAGTCACCCTGGTGTACAGTTCAAAACATGAACAATCAATTATTAGTCAGCTAACATAATAGAAAATAAAAACATAAACAAAAACCGAAACCAAGTAAAGGATCATGGTCCACATACTTTCCGTTTCCATGAATAGGTTCAAAAACCGTGTTGAATTCTGAATGCTTTTTAACATTAGCTTCAAATGTTTCCTATGAAAGGACCCTGAACAGAATAACCACAAGTAACAACTTACAGAATATATGTATCACTAAAATGAATTTATACTAACACAGTTGACCGTACTAACAATTTAGGCTTCCTTCGCTCATTCTTTTTGGCTAGAGTATGTACATGGTTAGGGGGCTTGTCCACACTGGATGACGTCCCTTCCTTCGTGTACTTATCCACACTGGATGACGTCCCTTCCTTTAGCAATGATTGTTCTTTGGATCTAAATTGCACAAACGCATGAGCGGCTTATGATACAACACGAATCAAGAAATTCGGTATTAAATTATGGAAGACTCACAATATTTATTGCTAATAATCTATGAACAATTACAACAGCAATTAAAAAAACATGAAATGCAAATAATCTAACAGGTAAATATACAATATGAAGTGTCAGCACACGTTACTAATCACATAGTTTATTCTAGAGTTGAACACGCAACTCACTTTGAAAATTTCTCATCCATCTAGCCACTGCTCCTCAATTGCGTCACATTAGCCAAATAGTGTTGTAACATACGACCACCCCTAAGTAATGTAGTCCCCTCTTTTTCTCGATAATGAATTCTGTAACAATATATAGTATTCTCTCATAGTCACACATCCCTGTTTGGTTCTCCTCATGCTAGTGTTGTTATGATAAAATGTGTTCAAGGACTATATCCCTAATGTGCTAGAGCGTTGTTCTTCGCTATACCACGTTTCTTTGAATTGGAAGAAGGGTGATTAATCTGACCCATTTTCAAGATCTTTTGAACATATTTTTATTTGGCCAAAGCATTATAGGAAGCAAGGAGTATGAATATCTATTTCAAATTTTTCTGTCCAATGTCAAAAGACTAAAAGGCCCGCAAAAATTCAGTGATTGTGTTCTATCTACAGGGTTCGTGTTCCTCAAAACCGGTATTGTTCTTGGTCTCTCTTTGAAGTCACCTCTTAAAAAAAGTATCATTATTTTACGCAATTTCTTCCATGGTCTTCCCATCTAACATCCATCTGCCATTAATAGCGTATCACGTGTCTTTTATTTCTTCATCGTCTTGAGTAGTTGAGTAGTTGGGTCATATATATTCTTCTTTTCAAAATTATTGGAACAATACCCTGCATCTTTTTATTAAGTACCAAAATAATGCAAGAAATATAGTTTTGTGCATAAAGTTACAGAATGGAAATCTTGCCTGGAAAATAACCGTTATGATGTTCGAATGACTTGCCCAGATTATGATAAACTTCAATAGTTGAACTAAAAGTTCGATCACTACAGAAGTTCAAACAATCAATATAAAGATTATATATTCTTTTCTCATAATAGCTCAATCTAAAACTAAAACAATTAAACAGCTAGTTAGGTCTGAGAAAGTCTTTTTCATGAACAAAATATTGTTTGGACTTGACAACTCTACCACTTGGCGTATCACCAAGTTCATAAGATGGCGGTTCATGTAATGGATATAATAAGATAATGCGGTTATACAAAGCCAGACAACATTGATGATAACTACCGAGCTCTTTTTTTTTCCTCATGAGGCAAATTGTTCCTATTATATGGTAAAATCTCATTAGTAGACTAAATAGGTGAGTTGTCATTGTGACATTATTTACTTTATATTTTTTTATAATTCATTACTAACTTGTAATTACTTGCCAGATTATTATTGCTCTAAAATGGCAGTCCAAGTTGGTCATAGCTTCTATCCAAAAGAAGCAACCATTCTCACTAAGTACAGACTTCTTTGTGTTTTGGCAATAGAAGTTCATGCACAATGGTGAAAAAACACAACAATTGGGATATGATATTACCTCTCAATTTTGAATAAAAGTCTCCAAAGCAGGCTCCTGACACAATATCTCTGCCATATCAACGTACCTTCATAAAAACAAAAGGTACATCAGAATGTGGATATGTGCGATAACTTAGAGGAAAAGTGTAATACCTCAAAAGCAAAATGTGAAATACTCATTTCCTCCATAATATCTAGCACCATGATAACCTTCATTATAGTTGTTAATCATCATTGTCCCGACATCTTGCACTGACAATGAGGTGGAATTCTCCGAAGGCATAAGTTGGAATCCCTATATTGTCAAGCAAAATAATAATGTTCTCCTTATTGGATGGTAATACAAATAAATCACAGGTGTTACGCCTTCCATGATAGTAATTGTAAAACCTGGTTTTCATGTTTTGTTAACAACCAGTTACTAATAAAAGTTATAATTCATATAATTATCAATGTTCATAAAACATTTAATTGACACTCTAAATTCAAACAATAGCTCAGTCTAAGTCCTATAATGGTGTGTTAGTAGGTACTTTGAAAGTGATTGAGAGTTATGGCCACTATTGTTGCGACTTTGAATACTCTTTTCTCAATACCACCATCAAAGAATTGAACATCCAAAAAATTTCAAAATAATCTGATGTAGTTTCTCGAATCATATAAGACTCATTAGAATTGAATTCAATTGAATTCGAGCTTCAAGCAACACAAAGTTAAAGACAAAAAAAATCCTTTTAAGATTAATAAATAGATTAGGAGCTAACCTCTTTTGATTATTCAGGGATCATTCGTCAAAATCAGTGAGCAAAAGAGAGAATGAACAACACCAGATTATATCAATAACTTTAGATGATAACAAAAAGAGATACCATAAATCAAAACTACAAAGCATAACAATAAGATCGAATATACAAAAATACATGTATAGATATAGAACAAGTACCTGCAAAGAATTAGACAGAGAGGGAGAAAGGAAGAGTTGGAAAGTTTTTTAAGGGTAGCATGATCCAATTCATAGAATGAGAAATTATTTAATAATCATCATGAAAGGAAAATTTGTATCCACCTGGCAACCAAAGGGACATGTACTTAATCAATCACTATATATTAAGCACCCATTCAGCCAAACCCCAAAATATATATGCTTGTTTACAGGATATACTAATTGCACCTAATCATAAATAACCCTAATTAATAGATTCAAAAATAGTTTCATGCACTCAACTTTTATATATATGCCACATTTCCACCTTTATTTCACTTTCAATAGCCGAGTGCGGCTTTGTTGTGGTAACACGCTATAAATACCCTCATGAATGTCATATAGACAAAAAGAGAGCACCGGACGCACACCTGAACAACATGAAGGAAGTACAGAATTCCATCACTACCCATACAATAGTAAAACATAAAGGCATACAACAGTAGAAAGCTACCAAATGTCGTTTGGTTCCACCAGCTTGCAAGTCGATCGTTATCTTATATGCATTAAGGATCGAATTGGCATTTGACCTTTTTTTTTATTTCCTTTCCTTTTTATTGGATTGGGTTAAAACTGCCACATGTTAACATAAGCAAATAGTGCACACTTCTTTATACGTGCCTTAAGCCTGTTGTCGCTTGACAATTCCAAAACCGGATCATGTGAGTAAAAGCATCAACACGATATCAAACCGGAAAACATCCAAAGTTCTAATCATAGAGTTCCAAAAAGGAGGGAATTTATAAGTACATCGTCCGGTTAAACTTACCATAGTTTCTGTTTATTAGTTAAATATGCAAAGCAATCGGATTCTTTCTCGTCATTCTTTTAATTTTTCTAGGTAAACAGGGAGTTTCATATCTAAAGATTTACACACAAAAATATTAAAGTTGAATTATATTTTGAAATTGGAACATTGCAGTTAACTTGACCTGAGATAGCCTCGACGTTTCTCTGTAAGTCTTGTTCAACTTAAGTAGGGGTGGGAACTTTGACTATACCAATCAGTAGAGAAATGTGTTTGCTATTTAGAATGATAATTTTATGTAGAAATGAGACCCATCAATCATACATTAAAAAACAACCATATCGTATTTTTCTCAATTTGTGTGTTCATTCACTATGTTCTTGTACCTTTATGCATCATGTCTGGCTTTTATAAACAAACAAATGGAAAACCTTGTTTATCATGTTAGGACATTTCGGTAGTTATCTACTTATTTTATATGCCATATATGAAACATAAAAACATAATGCTTGTAGATTAGTACCTCGTGAGCAGGCAACTTGAATTTTTGTTGACCAATGTAACACATCTAGCATATGTGATCTTTCCATCAAAAGTTTCAGAAGTAAGTTACCCGTTTCACACACGAATCTCATCCATTTAGAATATCTTTATCTCAGGCAACCAACTTATTGGTTTGATCCCACCATCTTTGGTTTCCATGGTCAATCTGAAACTTTGAATGGCATCGACAATTGTATGGTCTTTATGTCATTCACATTATGGAGATTTTCAAAGCGTTTCTCATGAGCCTGTGGTCAATTCAATTCAATCCATAGAATAAAAGAGCTATTACAATGACCATATGAGAAATGATTAAAACAAATCCTACATTGTTATTGCATTTTAGAAATACAATTGATCAAATTTAGCTAAGGTTTGAATAAATTTAATTTAAAATATGATTATTAATTAAATGCTTAAAACACTATCAATTAGAAGTAAAAGATATAACAAAAACGATGCCTACTTAATAAGCTTCACTATATATGTCATATGTGTTTTATAAAAATCAGATGGTAGAGAAAAACAACCTGATTCTGACCTAAAGCAGTAAATATCCTTCAGTTGAAGATCTTACATTTCATTGAGGCAATTTATCAAACATTTGGGTTCATCTAAAAAAAAGTCATTAACAACAATCCTAAACTGAAGTATATAGATGAGATTAAAAGGAGTTAAAACATATTCAAATATAAAAAATGGATGGTAAGCATTGGAAAACATAAATTTCGTTATTATAAAAATAATTAAGAAATAAACCAACCTGGTGATCAGGTGATTGACAGCATGAAGAGGATGTTTCTGCCGAGAACCCATGTCTCACCATCATGTGTTTTTGGTTTGTTGTCTGTTGTATACACATTTGATTTGGAGAAAAAAAACCCTTGACAAAAAGAATAAAGGAGATTCAAATAAAAAAAACTTATTCCTTTGTCTTCGTGTAAACAACACAAATATGTCTTGTAAACTTTTACAACAAACACTTAAAATGCTATATATAAGATATCTTATTTATGCTAACCTACAAATTTACTAACAACAAATCCAATAAAAAAAACAAAAAACAAAAAAAAAAGATTAAAATTATAGTTGGGAAAAATTTAGAATATACAAATAGTTAAATAATTAAAAAAAGAAAACTTATTTCTTATTTACCGTGATTAACTTTTTGACAACTCTTTGACATCCATCTTTGTAAATTTCATCAATTATCATATTTACCTTCAAGCCATCATCCATATTTGATGATCCATAACTAATAGGAAAAAAATAACCGAAACTCAAAGAGTAATCAAATCAAATTATGTAGATAGGTTAGTTGTATTTGGACTCATCGATCTTATGCTTGATAGATCCGGATTCACAAAGTGGATTTCAAACTCTAAGGAAGAATGGAGAAGATTTCAAGATGGTATAAAGAGAATGAGATAAGAGAGGAGTTCAATAGACGTCTTTTCGATTGCCAAAAAACTTTCACTTTTCTCACCTCTTTAATAGATTAAGAACATCATTCATTACATCTCATCGAGTACAATGTCAATCAAAATAAATACAACAACATTTAAAATTACTCCACAATAAAAACATTAAACCAATAAATGATTTTAATTCTCAATTAATCCTTAAGTTTATAGCATTGATTCTACCTTACAACTTTTATATATATTATAGATTATTTTTTTTAAACATTTCAATTGATGAATCAATTAACGTTTGCCTTGGGCAATGTTTAGAAAAGTCAAGAATAATTTTGTTAATTCAAAGTTAAAATTATTTAAAATAAAAAGAGTTTGTTCTTTTTTATAAAGGAGTAAAGATTATAAAGACTCAAAAAGTTATTTTTTTCTCAAACATTTAGTCGGTATATGACATCACTCCATCAGGAAAACCTCGCCGTATAATGGTGAAACCTTGCAGGTACTTTAGACAATAAGATGTTGACTATGGGCCGTTACAAATATTTGGAAGAAAAAACCTTAAGACTTGTCATCTCTAAAAATCGAGCTCGAAATATTATGTAAAATCTAGGATGCCTTTGACTAGTTAAATTAATCATCATTAGCAACTGTTGTACTTGTACTCCCGCTAATTGGCGGATGTAATTGTGAACCTTTAAAAAAAAGTCATAAAAATGATTAAAATACCAAGTTGATCTATATCTCATTCATTGCGTGCAAATAATGTGCAATACCCACATTAAGTGAGATGAAAGGGCTTGATGCCAACCTCAATAAATCTACCAAGTCCCACAAAGCATGCCTC
Organism: Erigeron philadelphicus; assembly: GCA_024320915.1. Taxonomy (NCBI): domain Eukaryota; kingdom Viridiplantae; phylum Streptophyta; class Magnoliopsida; order Asterales; family Asteraceae; genus Erigeron; species Erigeron philadelphicus. The sequence goes on from JANDBE010190326.1 coordinate 13,996, forward strand.
GTGATATCTACATGTCCATTAACTGTCATTTTTTTCTGTAAATTATTTGACCATCTTTATTTTTTCTATTCATTGCTATGTCACGACAATGAAATCGTTTTACAGAACTATCCAGTATACAATATAAAAATATTTAAAGGTGTATTATTAAAAATTAATGGTGTACAGATCACTTTCCATCTAAAATTCATTTATACACGCACTATATTCTCTAGTTATCTTTGAAAAAAAGTATATACAAATTAAAACTACAAATTAAATTAAAGAAATGAAATTATAAAAAAGGAAAGGATAATTTAATTTATTTAATTATATAAAAATTTTCTGCTCAAACCAAATCCCACATGCAGCAAATGAAGCCTAGCACAACTGGCAGATGCATCCCTGGTTTTTCCCACAGGTCTTGGGTTCAACTTTTAGGAGTGACAAGTCTGTGGGTTTTTTCCCTGAATCACCTGTAACGGCTTATGGTCTACATCTCGTAGTCTAGAGT
>JANDBE010197156.1:0-14093 GCA_024320915.1 Erigeron philadelphicus
ATTCACGTGTCATTATTTGCATTAATATAGTTATCGTATAATATTTCTAATGCGTGCTATAATTTTACATATTATCACAAAAAATAAACGTTGCGTCTCCCGGGGCAACGCCCGCGGACATAACTAGTTGGATTATGTTAAGATAAAGCTTGTTGTATTGTCGCTTAATGGTCTTTGACTGAAATCTGTTTTTGAGTGGACCCTATTTTATTTAAACCAGAGGACTTACAAGCCTTTTAACTGGTTATTTGACCAGGCATATGTAAAAATGTGCTTTAACTGCATCTGCACCTCTGCACAACACTTGCTGGTTTAAACAGCTTATTAGCAAGTCAATGTTTTAACTGACTTCAGTTTTTATCCAACAGGGATTTTATCCAGTTCGCGAAAGATCAAAACTAGCAGCTGACTTTAAAGGTCTGTGTGAGAAATTGCTGCAGTCAAAAGTGCTTAAGCACTTCCCTTGTGATGGTGTAAGTTTTCAGTTACCTATATATTATTATAATAATAATGTGTGCATCTCTCTCTGTTGTTTCATGGTCCTTAAGAATACATTTTTTTGATACAGACAATTTCTTTGGACATCAATCAAGCTTCAACTACACTTGATCTAGTGACTAAGATGATAAAGTATTACCAAGAAGGTCCAGTTGTTCCTTCTGAGGTCACCCCAAATGAAGTTGACTCTGTAAAAAAAATCAGCCAAGAACTATCTCACACTTATCAAAAGTGGTGTACAATTTTTAACTGGCAAGATGGTTCTCTTGTTCAAGCAATGAAGGCTGGTGATCTGTTTCTATTGGATGAAATTTCCTTGGCTGATGATAGTGTTCTTGAAAGATTGAATAGTGTGTTGGAGCCAGAGAGAAAATTGGTAGGTTCCCTTTCACTCCCACCCCACTTGATAGAGATTAGTGTACTTGTTCCATAAGTTGGTCTATGTAGGGTTCTGTTTGTTGTAGCCAATCCTTATATGTTGATTTTCTTTGCTTCAACAGTCTTTGCCAGAAAAAGGAGGACCTGATCTCGAGAAAGTAACAGCGAATGAAAAGTTTTTCATACTTGCTACTATGAATCCCGGGGGTGATTATGGTAAAAAAGAATTATCTCCGGCACTCTGTAATCGGTTTACAGAAATATGGGTACCCCCTGTGAGCGAGTTAATGGAGCTCAAATGTATAGCATTAAAGAAGTATGTGTTTTTTCCCCAAGTTCAGAAAATCATAATAATATGTCATGAGGGTTATTAGTGACTAATGCATTACGTATCTTTCAGGATATCTGGTCCTGAGCTCTCTGATGTGGCGGATGTTATGATAAATTTCTGGAAGGTATAATTCACTTTAAGTTGCGCCCTATATTTGCTGGAAGCTTGGAATATTCAGAGTCTTTTATACTTTGTTGTTGATTGTCATTTTTGCTGGTTGTAGTGGTTTAACCGGTCACAAAAGGGAAGAATGCTTACAGTGAGAGATCTTTTGTCATGGATAGACTTTATCAATGTGACCGAGAAAAGTTTATATCCGGAGGTTGCATTGTTGCATGGTGCCTTTCTTGTTTTACTTGATGGGTTAAGCTTAGGTATGATCTCAAATGACCTTTTTAACATCTAGTAACTAATGCTCTCTAAAATATGTTTTTTAATGCTATTCAATTTCTACAAGAAACTACTCTTTCATGTCCTTTTTGTTTATTCATTTTTTTTTTTGTTGATATGGGTTTTTGTTGCTTTTTTTTTAGGTTCAGGAGTTTCCAGAATTCAGGCAAAAGACTTGAGGGAAGATTGCCGGTCATTTCTGGTGAAACAGTTGGAGGTACTGCTCCATATATCTAGGAGGGTCTCTAGTTTACAATATCTTAATGATCGCTCATTGTAACTGATCTTTTATGTTCAACATTGACATTCCTCATGTTATTTTCTCTTTTAACATATATCATATTCGTTTTCTGCACCAGAAAAGCAAACTGAGCTTGAATATGGCAAACCTTTTGGCAACAGAAAATTATGGTTGGTCTGATCTTTCGAGATCTGACGAGGCTGTGTCTAGTAATGGCATGGAGGTGGACAGTTCCTTTGGAATTCATCCGTTTTATATTGAAAAAGGTGAGATTTTTTGTTAGTAACTCATTTGTATCTGAAGAATGAATTGCATAATCAACTTCTCTGTTTTCTTTTATAATCTACTCTATAACTAAAAGAGGAGGTTGACTATACACTTGGCACTACTAAAAGCCTTTTTAAGCACAAAACTCCCTCCTAATTACTCTAGGTGTTCTCTCTCTTCCTTTTTTTTTCTAGAATTTTTGGTTTTTGTTTACGCTTATTAAATAGATAATTATATTTGAAACTTTATTATAAATCTTTTATTATCAAACTAATTCTTTTAAGTTTTAAAATTATATACCATCCTTAATAATCTCCCAGAAAGTTATTATATATACAACTTAAATTTTTATTAATCATTCTCATTCATATCGTTCTCTTCTTCCTATCTTCATATAGCTTCTCAACAAAAAAACCATACGGTTTTTTTATATTACTGTAAATTTATTTTTGATATTTTGATATTGAATTGTTATGTTATTATTATTTTCCATCTTTTTTAATTTAATTTGTTGTCAGTTGTAGCTTAATATAGTTTATGTTTTTTATTTGTATGTAGTTATTTTAGTTTTGGGTCCTTAACTTCCGAATCAGTAAGGTCCTTATATTTTCTTTATTCAAGTTTGAGTTATTTCATAGTGTTTTATTGCATGTTTAGTTAGCCAAAAGGTTGTTACGATTTCGTTGGACTCTGTCAAGTACTCAAGTAGATAAACGACTTCTAGTGCGAGAAAACCAAAAAGACATTTATTATAAAAATTCACCTCGATTTACAAACTTCAATAATTTATTATAAAAACTTACAAATTCAAATGAAATCTAAAAGACATAGGTTTTGAAACCACCAATCACAACATGTTCGTGCCAACGTTTTACTTATTTTTTTGGTACTTCTTCTTTGCATACTTTATCATATAACTCTTCAACTTGCTATGTTATTCTTTTGTATGTTCTTATCCATTTATCTAGTAAAAAAGTATATCTTAGCGTACCAACTATAATTAATTGATACAGAATCTATCCGTCCATTTGACGGGCGCGAAGAGTATATAATGTACACACACATAGGAGGTGGATATAAGGCTATCTCATACTAGTATATAATATATACCTATGCTTTGGTATGGAACCCTTCAAATCATATTATTTTTATTTACAAAAACACAAATCATTTACCATTTTCGATAAAAATATAAAAAATTGGTTTTGTGAGGGCTTCCATACCTAAGCTTAGATATGGGACGACTTTATATTCACTTTTGCCACATACACACACACAATAAAAATTTTATATATGTATATAGAGAGAAAAGTGAATATGTGGCTTTCATGTACCTTTGCTTAGGTGTAGAACCCTCAAATACTATTATTTCAATATGATTGGGCTCCCATATTTTGTATGAATTAAAATTTTAAGATGTGAGGGGTTCTATACCTAAGCTTAGGTATCGGTGAAATATACGTGGGTTTAACTGTGTCTATAATCATACTCTTGGACATAGTCACAGGAAACGCCCTTGAGTTTTTCGTACGGTACAAAATCGTCCCGCACGAAGGCGAAACGCGATCTGAAACGTTCATGTAAGCGTACCGGATCAACGGCGGCCAACGACCCGAAAAAGATCAAATTGATGAAGATCCAGTCAATCGTTGCCATATTTAATCTTTCTTGACCAGAAGTGGTGGCGGATGATGACGTTGATGTGGTGCCGGCGGTTGTTAGTGATGACTTCCGGCGGTGGTGGGTGGTGAGTTTTTAAGAAGATGAAAAGTGGAATATACATAGGTGAGAGAGAGAAGAAACAGAGACCTACGAATAATAACATGATTCTTTAAGTTATTTTTTTGTCCAACTTTAACCCCTCAACTTCCAATAATAATCAATAACTTTCAACTTTAATCTAAATTTTTACATTTAACTTATCGAATTAATAAGTAAATACATAAAACCTTTAAATATTCATGTTTAAATTTATAATTTTCATTCACAAAACCCTATTAAAGTATTCCATTAGTTATATGTTTTGTACCAAATTGGCGTACCAAATATGGTACATCGTATCGCGTACCGAATGGCGTACCGAATTTTAGAGACCTACGAATCGCGTACCCGTTTCCGTTCCGCGTACCGTATCGTACCGTGATCCATGTGACTATGCTCTTGGATTGTTAAAATACTTACATAGTGCAAATGTATTTTTCTGTGGCTCAGGTAATAAGCGTCTAGAAGCTGAAGGGTTTGATTTTCTGGCACCAACCACCCGCAGAAATTCGTTACGTATACTGCGAGCCATGCAGCTTAAAAAGCCTGGTACTTATTGTTAATGGGCTTTATATGATTTCGTACTAATTGTTAATGACCTTTATATGATTTTTTCGAACCTTCCAGTAGAGGTGGAAAATGGGTGGGTTGGGTAACAGATCCAATGTGGTAATTTTTCTACTATAGCGTGAAACAACTAAGCTGTGTTAACCTGAAAACACTTAATGTTTAAGTAGAATTATTTATGAGGTTTTTTGCATTAAACCTCACTGGGGTGGCTTTTGAGCCTTTGACTCCATTGTAAAGTTACATATTTGTGTTACCAATCTGAGATAAAATATAAACTGAACCTTGACATCTGTAAGTAAAAGATCTAAGTTGCCACATCCTCTATTGATTATCCCCAAACGCCATCTTTTCCCATTTGTGCATTGTAGTTCTGTTGGAAGGAAGTCCAGGCGTTGGAAAGACGAGTCTAGTACTTGCTCTTGGAAAATTTTCCGGACATTCGGTTGTAAGAATAAATTTATCAGAGCAGGTCAGAACACTTCTGCTGTTTTCTTGAATTGTCTTCTGCTTTCGGTTTGTTTTATCTACATTGGTGACCTTTCTGATTGCTAATTTACTCACAGACTGACCTGATGGATCTATTGGGATCTGACTTACCCGTTGAACGTAGTGAAGGAATGCAGTTTGCGTGGTCTGATGGTATCTTGTTACAGGTTAGAGACATTTGTTTCACTGTTTCTGTTTTGTTTATTATAACCAATTTTGCAAGTATGTTTAGTACCCCAAGTTTGTGTGAACAATTATCCAGGCTCTGAAGAACGGATCTTGGGTTTTGCTTGATGAACTTAATCTTGCTCCTCAGTCTGTGTTGGAGGTATGTCTAGTCTTGATTATTGATATCGTATATGTACCTAAAATCATTTTGTTGTCGTATGTGCTAACATATTATTTTGATTTAGGGATTGAATGCCATTTTAGATCATCGAGCAGAAGTTTTTATTCCAGAGTTGGGTCATATTTTCAGGTGCCCTTCATCTTTTAGGGTTTTTGCTTGTCAAAATCCTTCCAATCAGGGGGGTGGAAGGAAAGGGCTTCCTAAGTCTTTTCTTAATCGGTTTACTAAGGTATGTTGCTTGCAATATTTACTATTTAGACACCATATATCATACGTACTCGCCGTATCCGGCAGTTACAAACAGTTTGTTCGAAAATATGTACTTTCGGGTTAATTTGTTAAATGTAACTCTGAATATAAAAACATAGCTAAAATTGGAACCAATATAAATGGAGCAGGTTTAAACCTGCAAAAGCTGTTATTTAATGCTTTGAACCTTTTAAGTCAAATGAAGGAAAGAATCCGTTTTTACCGGTGTTAGAAGTTACTCACATCTCGTCTCTGTTTGACCAGTTACCAAATCTCCCCATTTAACCACCGCTATAGGCTCATCATAGGGTTTAGGCATATTCATTATGTCCTTACTTCATTTCAGGTATATGTTGATGAATTGGTTGAAGAAGACCATCACTTCATCTGTAGGTCTTTGCATCCTTCTGTTCCAGAGCCTTTGCTTTCAAAGTTGATATCATTCAATAAGCGTTTGTATGAGGATACGATGGTAAATCACAAGTTTGGACAATCTGGATCCCCATGGGAGTTCAATTTACGAGATATTATTCGTTCATGTCAGATCATAGAAGGTTCGATTCTATCTTTTCACTTCATTCATACATCCATATTATCTTCTGAGAATTGTGTCTAATTTCTGAAATAAAAACGTTGACTTTTATAGATGCTCCTGTAAGCTCGAAAACCGATTGTTTTCTGAACACAGTGTATGTCCAACGGATGCGTTCATTGACTGATCGTCAGGAAGTTTTGAAGCTTTACGAGCAGGTTTTTGGAGTAAAACCGCTTATAAATTTATACCCTCGGGTACAGCTTACTCCAGAAAAATTGATTATTGGAAACATTTGCGTAAAAAGAAACAATGTCCAATCTTCAGCAGTATCCTGCCGTGAGCTAAAACTTTTGCCAGGACAACGTCAAAGCTTGGAAACGGTGGCTCAATGTTTGAACCATCAGTGGTTGGTCTTGCTGATTGGACCAACAGCTTCCTGCAAAACTTCTGTGATACGATTAATGTCACAGCTCACTGGAAGTGTGTTGAATGAACTTAACCTTTCATCAGCTACTGATATATCCGAGTTACTTGGATGCTTTGAGCAATATAATGCTATTCGCCATTATCGGTTGGTCATTGAACAGGTTGGGCGCTACATGAATGCATGCATCTCTCTCAATACATCCACTAAACTTAAGGGCTTGATCACCCGTTGGTTGTCATTTACGTCAAGTATGGACCAGAGTGCTGCAAGTTTTGTTACTGTTTCTGTTGAAAACGGGAGTAGGGAAATTTTCCGTTCACTTCCTTTATTAGTTGATATAATTGAGGACCTAAATTTGGCTATGGAAAATGATAGTGAAGATTTTGATAGATTGCTGAAGATTGTTAGGAAGCTGCAAGATGATCAGAGGAAACTGCTGTATCCTGCAAAGTTTGAATGGGTAACTGGATTGCTTATCAAGGCTATAGAGAATGGAGAATGGATTGTGCTGGAGAATGCAAACCTTTGCAACCCTACGGTTTGTATTCTTTTAATGCTTTTTGAACAATTTGTCTTCTTATTGTTATGCCTTTTGAACAAGTATACTCTTTATTCACACAATCTCATAAGTCATTGTGTAGGAAATTTTAGATCCTTGTCTCTGAAGAATTCTAAAAAAAGTATTGGCTTGTTAAACTAACCACCCTTCCCTATTTTGACTTATACTAAATAATAAATCATTTTGATCACTCACTCTCCAGGCTTCTTATTATTTATTTGTCTCTTACTTAATAGGTTCTTGATAGAATCAACTCTCTAGTTGAGCAGTCCGGATCGATAACTGTTAGCGAATGTGGTACTGTGGAAGGAAAACCGATGGTTCTTCGTCCTCATCCTAATTTTCGGATGTTCTTAACGGTTAACCCTGCATATGGTGAAGTTTCACGAGCTATGCGAAATAGAGGGGTTGAGATCTTTATGATGCAACCTTACAGTTTGACTGGTGAGACCAATGGGGAGAATGAACCCAAAGATGTGAAGAGGTTTCTTGTACTTTCCGGTATACCTGGTGAACGTTTAGTTGATGCCATGGCTAAAGCACACCTCTTTGCTAAAAAAGTAGGGATGCAACAAAATGTCAACATTTCGAATCTTGAGCTTATGAGGTGGGTACAGTTATTTCAACGGCTTCTTACAAACGGAAATCAGGCTTTTTGGAGCTTGAAAGTTAGCTTTGAGCACACGTATCTCTCTTCCTTAGGCGAGTTTGATGGAATAAATTCTATTAACGAAGCAGTTGGTTCTTTCTTATCAATGCATGAGCTTTATCATTATAGATCCTATCCAGATTCTTCTTTACGCTTACCTGGAGGATGGCCCACAACCTTGATGGTACCTGATTATGTATGGTACTCAGTTGAATCTTCTGTTAAACAAAACTGCATGTATGTGGAGTATCTTAGTGCTCAGATTGCCTCACATTCGTTTCGTGTTGCTTGCGGTCATTGCCCAATTAAATCTGTTGAATGTTATAGTGCTTCCATGAAGACATATGTAATGGATTTAGGGACATTGCATGACATGACATTCCCGAGAGCTAAGGTTGCAGGTTTGGCTTCTGTTAAGCAAACAGAATCTGATGAAGCAGTCACATATAAAAGGCTACTGTTTGCTGCTAACTGGACTATTGAACAGGCTACTGAAAATGATCTTAAAGCATATCTTTTGTGGTTTGGATGGTTAAGTGATCATTTACAAAGATATTGCCCATTTTTTTCTTCCTTTTTAAAACTTTTCAAAGAAGAACTGGATCATCCCATATGGAATTGCATTAAAAAATGCCGTGAGGTTCTTATGGCACATGATGCTAATAAGAGGGATATGATATCTGTTCATTCAACTCCAATGCTCTCACTTGAGTATGCTAATTTAAATGCACCGGTATTGAAGTCTTGCAGTCGAGATCTTGCAAATGCTATTAGATGTGTTGAGTTGCTAAGGATTAGTTATCAACAGTGGCATGCTGAAAGTGAGTTTAAGCACAGTGTTAAGACTCACTGTTACATTCCTGTCTTACTCTCATTAAGAAGGCTTGAAGTAAGAATTCTTAATATTCTTGCTGAGCCTCCTTTCTTTGATGTGCTTTTTGAGCTTTATAGAAAGCTTATTGATGATCACTTGTCCGCTTGGGATGACCTAGTTTTTTGTCGGTTTGATCGCATGCTAATTTCTTGGCGTTCTTTGTTAAAGAATTCTAAAAAGCTGAAGGAGTTCTGTGCAAATGAAGTAGATATATTTCAGGTGCCCACTCAGAATAACCTCTTTTTTACTTCTTTTTGTGCCTTATACTGAGTTTGGTGTTCACTTTGTGTAGAGTGACTTGAAGAATTTGGAAAGAGGATTTTCCTGGTCTAATACACAGAGGTCATTGCTTTGGACATATGGTGGTCATCCACTATCGCCTTCTTCTGAAGAGATATACAGAAAGCAACAGCAGCTTGTAAACTTTTGTCATTGTATTTGGACAAGAAAGACCAGCTTGCAGGAACTAGGTACATCGCTATAATTTTTTTACAGCTGGTTCTGTGCCACCTGAATAGTTTGACCGATTCTGCTTGTACCACGAATGCAGTTATCTTCCTCTCTCTGCTTATCTAACTGCATGTGTTTTTGTAGCCTATGAAGCCTCCATGGCATTTGCTGTTTCTACAAATTCTGAAATACGGCTTCTTGCCATGCAAGGTAAGTAATAATACAATGTAATGCATTTACAGTTTTTTTGGATTTTCTATAATAAGGTCTTTTACTGTAGATAACGTTACTAGTAGTAATTCCGTGTCTTATTGATACTAAGTGATAGTACTACTTATTCACAAGAAAAAGGTCTTGTGCCAAAACAATCTTTGATCTGCTTCGATATTGTTTGTACATGCATTATGATCTATATTTCTTCTTTATGAAGGTGTTTGCATGTCTGCATTTATCATGAGCGAAGTGGATAAAGATGACCTTGATGTTTTAAAACAGATGGAGGAGATATATCAGGTATCACACATGTAACACCCTTTTTTGGATTTGTAAACATGATCTAAAACAATTAAAATATCTTGAACACTTATGCTAATTTTGCAGAAGCTTTTAAGCAAGTTTCATGGTGAGAAAGACAAGCTGGTAAAGAATATAGGGACTAATGACCAAGGATTTTTTGGTGCATCATCGAGTTGTTGCATGATGGACAGTGACATGTTATGCCATCCATCTGGCTTCAGCTGTTGGCTTGAAACCGTACCTTTAATCGATTGTGCTAGTTTTGCTCTTGATATGCGGCTACTTCAAGAGCTATCATGTATAGTTGTTCTTGATGGGAGAGAACTTGAATCTGTAAGATTTACCGGCTTATATATGTTTGGACATTGCGTATCTGGATTGTCTTGATTTTTTATATTTGGTTCGGTCTGGAATTACCCAGAGGGAAAATCAATTCTGGAGACTGATCCAACTTTGTTTTTGATTGAAGCTTACCCAAAAACTAATATTCCTTTGAATAATTCGGTCATCGTTTTGATAGTTGGTTCTTTTTGATCTTAACTGAATTTTGCGGCCAATACTCGCATTCAATAACATCTTACTCCCTATTGTTTTTAGTCCTCTTGTTTCTATTAAATGAAATTTGCCTGTGGAAAAGGTTTTGAAGCCAATTTGAAAATGTCGTGATTTGTTTAGCGATCGCGAACCGATAAGACTTCATATCATATTTTGTAAATGTAACACGTTGGAAGCATGCACTTGCAGCCATTGTATCGTGTGTGTTTATATCTCTGAGATATATTTGGCTGAGCATGGATAATGTATTGATTAATTTGTTTGTTTTTAGGCTTTATCTAGTTTGCGTTGGCTTCTGGAATCTACTTTGAGGTATTCCATCAGCTTTTCTTCTAGACCACCGACTGATTTTTCGCCTTATCAGAAAGTTTTATGGATTCTTGATGCTTGGAACTCGGTCAATTCTGGTCAGTGCAACTTCTTCTCTACAAAAGTAACTGCATCTTAATTTGAACTCATACTTGATCTATCTTTTGACAGCACATGCGAACATTTCTAGTAGTGTTTTGGAGATGTGGTTTAATTGGCACACATCTTTGTGGAAGCATCATTTGCATCGTGAAAAGGTATGCTTCCAAGGTGCCTTATGACATTATAAAGGGTGAGGACGTTTTATCATTTTGTTCAGATACATACCTTTTGTTGCTTTTGAATGTGCTGCAGAAAATATTGAGCCGACATGTTTATGCCAATTTGGTACCTGATATGCTATTTCAGCCAGTGGCAACACTGTCCCTAGACAAGATTCTGTAAGGAACCATAAACTATTGCAAAAGTATATTTGATGCTATTATATTACTTCCTTATGTACATTAGTATCTTTTGACTAGTCCAACTAATCGGAGGCATCCCAGGTTTTACCCAAGGTCTTGTTACCAAATAAAGTGTGTAACATGCTTATATTTTGCCCCAATTGATTTTTTTTTTTTTGTTTTTCATGTTCAAATAAAGGCATAACCCAGTCAGGATCAAGGATCTCAATGTACATAGGTTGAAACTTGGGGTTGCTTCCCGCAGTCTTTGGCAAAGTTCTGCACACGTTGCTAAGTGCTATCGTTTCTTTTTGTCATCTGCTCAAGCTCTCTTTCTGCAGGTCACTATTTATTTAGCTGTCATGACGTTGCATATTCCTGTACTGAAATACTCAGTTTTGGTTTTATCTTTTCATTCAGATTATACTTGCCCACGAGAAGTCCTTTGAAGCCGATGGTTACTCGATAAAGTCCAAATTCTTTTCAACTCAGGTAAATGTGATGATGAAAATTTTCATGTGCTTAGATCTTCTATTCTGGTGCGAATATTGATATCTTAATTACAGCAACCTGATGTGAATGCTATTTTATCTCTTCTGAGATCATCAACCCACGCTGATTTGAAGAGCTTAACAACTGATGATCCCTTTATAAAGCCACTGCTTCATGAGTTATATGCCCAAAATCCAGAAGGTAGACAACTGATGATACTACATTAATCTGTACTTCCGCCAGTTTTGTCTTTTGTTCTCTGATCACTCTCTTTTTTTGAGAGTATGTAGATCCCTTTCTCAATGTTGGTTTTGCTTGGTTAAGAATTGGTAAGTTACGTTATCGTCTTTTACAATGCCGTGATGAGCTGGATCCAGCTGTGAAGAAGAACTTCAAATATACTCAGTTGATGAATAGGATTGCAGCACTTGAACTTGATATAGAAGTACTATTTCTCTCTTCATCTCTCCTCCCTCTTTGTCTATATATATGTACATATCATGCATGCACATGTTAGTAAATATGCTGCACTAAAAGGTGCAGTCAAGTCCGTTGCTAAAGGCAAAATTTATAGAAACCAGATATACGGATGTGATGACTTTCAAAACTTTATATATTTTGTAATAGTCACCAGATATAACGACTTTGCAGTTTATAAATTTGTTTTTTTTTCATGGTCGCATCGAATGAAAGCAGTCCATTTATTTTCTTTGTACATCTCACAATGGGAACCCAGTCATATAATGGTCATAAATGCTGGGGGTTGGCATTACTCTGATGTAGCAAATATATTTTGCATAGACATCTGGGTGTGTAAAATTTTGGTCTTTTTTTCAATGCTTAAATCGTTATTACAGGTGCGACAGGAGTGTGTGTATTTAGCTGGAAGTTTCTCTTTAAGTGAAGTTGATAAGGAGAAACTACAGTCACTAAATAATCTTAAAGCTGAAAGAAACAGGCTCCGAAGACAGGTAAAAGTATCATTAGCACATATCAATACGATTTTCTTTTGCTTTTCCTCTATGGTTTTATAATGGTGTCCTTTTCAACTGAATGGTTTGCTTGCCATTTTCAGGTTGTGTTTCGGTCTGATCCTGCAAAATATAAGACGTTGAGATCTAAATGCAATGATTTCCTAAAGTTGACTGATACATCATTTAAAATCTTGGACGATTTAAATATGCAAGATTTTCCTTACCAAGTGCATCATTGGCAGGTATCACTGATGTATTGGCCACTAAATGTTTTTGTTTTCTTTGTAAAATGTGTCATGGGTAAGGAATATTTTGCTTACCCAGACAATGAAGGCTAGATCAACTGGCTGGAGTCATCCCTTGTTTTACCCCAGATCATGGGTTCGACTCTTTAGAGTGACATGTCCTGAGGGTTTTTTTTTTTAATCACCTGTAACGGCTTATGGTCTACATCTCGTAGTCTAGAGTACGTGCATGGCTTCACCATTATACGGTGAGGTGTCCCCAAATGTCGAATACCGACTGGCTGTTTAAAAAAGTAAGAGGTAAACTACTATAATTATTAAATTGTTATATTTTAATCATAAATGTACAACCTACATTTTATCATAAGCTTTTTGGTCAACCTGGATGGTACCAAATTGAATTTGTTCCCTACCTCCCCATTTCCTACATTTACTTGCTAGTTTAATATCAACTGCTGTGGAAATTTCTGATGTATGTGGCTAACATGCCTTCCAATCTTCCTTCTTAGGAAACTGCAACAAGCTTTGTGGAGAGATTATCTAAAGAATACTCCGAGTATGTTGACATTGTTCAACCTGTTCAAATTGCAATATATGAGATGAAATTAGGCTTGTCGTTGGTTCTGTCAAGCACCCTACGTAAAAGTTTTTTGAAAAGAACCGGGCAGGGCAACATTTATACTTGTTTGGTAATATATATATATATATATATATATATATATATATAGATATATTAGATATATTACTTTATTGCTTCTGTCACAAATACTACTTTCTCTTTGCTGATTTAGTTTGTATATTAATCTTGGTAGGAGGCAATTTATTCATTTATAAGGTTCCCTAGAGGCATGGCAAGAAAAGACGTTCTATATATAGAGGACAAATCACGCAAGCGAAGCCGGGAAACGGACGGCAGCGCAACGACTAGGACTCGTGTCGGTTTCAATGCTGATCTTTCATACTTCGATAAAGCCTTTCCTACTTATATAGGGGAAGATGATATGAAGATGGTGGAAACTTTGGTTACTTCTGCCATAGACAATAATACCAATGAAGAGGTTTTTTGAATATCTTCTTTTTTATACATCTTACAGCATATAGTGTTGATCGTATTTTTTAGGAATCTGAGGTCACCGATACATATTTCGTTTTTGTATTAGGGATCTGTGTTGCAACTTAAAGCTGCGATACATCAAAATATTTTTGTTCGTGTGGTGCATTACGTGGCTCACGCACATTTCCTTGACGATTCATCGTTCGAGGTAATAGCTTCTTATAATTGTGCACACATTTATGTATTACAAACTGTTCCGTTTTAAGGAATACACTAAAGTTTACTTACTATTTTATGCTGGTTGTCCATCAGCTTTTGATTCAGATGTTTGGTGAGTTTGCAAACCTCTGGATGAAAATGAAAACTCAAGTTAGAACCAAAGAAGAACTTGATTCTCGACAGTACAGATTCAAACCTCGTGCTTTTGATATTAAAGATGTCATTGAAATGGACGTATCTACCCTTGAAAGCTCAATCGCAGGCGGGGCTTT
>JANDBE010199151.1:0-13987 GCA_024320915.1 Erigeron philadelphicus
AATTTAGCAAGTTAGTTACATACAATGTACCAAATGAAAGTTACATTCATACAATAGGAAAAATATAAAAGTTACTTACACCCCAGGTACTAAACCAAATTATATATGTATATAAAATATTAAATTATATTTTCATATCAGCCCTTACAATTAATAGTTATAAAGTGTAATTTAACCCTTGAAATTTATTAGAAGTTTTATTATATGATATATTCTGATATAAAAATTTAATTTCTAAAAGTTATTTTTAATAAGTATTGTATTTGTCATTATTTAATACTAATGTGATGTTTTATTAATAATAAAAGTGTACGAGGGTTAAAAAGCCCGTGCTACGCACGTCCGGTTTGAAATTCGTTGTTCGTTTGTTTTTGTTTGCGGGTTGGTTACGTATGTAACTAATTTTATTGTTTTGTATAAGGGATGTAGTGAAACTGATGGGTGTGAGATATATTAGGAATTGAAATTGACAAACATAAAAGGATGATAATATGGACATACATCTTGTTCACAATCCTCTGCCGTGAATCTGGTTGCAGGTGAGTCCTCCAATCAGGAGATTCCAAGGATATGCAGGTTGTAAACACAAAATACCATTTTCTGCTGTTCAGTTACATTCAAAATTACAATATTCAAGAGCAGTGGTCTGTTCTTAGTTTCATTACATACCATCATGCAATACCGTGCAAAATATAATGAAAATATAAGGATGGTTGGGACGTTAATCTGAAAGTTCCTAAAATAGTTGTTGATTTGTGAAATGGGTCCATTTACCACGGGTGGCAATCACCATGCCGGTATCAAAGGACGACTATTGGGTGGTCTTCTGATTCCCCGTCCTCCCCCTGGTTCATTTTCCTTGCTCTAAAAGGGCGCGGTCTTAACAGGTACTTCCTGCGTGGTGTTTCTTTTGCCGAGTCATTGTTTGGTGGTTTCTCTGGTAGGGGTGTCTGCTGTTCCAGTGCATTAGTGGTTTCGTTGTTGGTGGCAGTTGTCGTTTTGTCTTCGTTCTTAGCTGCACGGCTGCTGGTGTTGCTGTGGCTAATGGTTGTTGCTGTTGCAGGTTTGTTTGTTTGATCATTTGTTTCATTGTTGTGGTCAGCTGTGCATTCATCTTCGGTTGTAGCTGCAGTGGTGCCGGAGGTGATGGTTTGCTGTGAAGGGAGTTCTGTGGGTTGTTTGATTTCATTGTTATAACGTGCAGTCATAGTTATGTATTATTTAGTATACAAATATAGGAAAATTAAGATCTGGTGTTTACCTTGTGGTAATGACAGTGGATATGGAGGGTATAAGAAGGCGGTATCTCCGATGATATCCTTCTTGTAAAGGATGCATAACGGTTTAAACTCGTCGTCGTCTTCAGAGTCTTGCATTTGGTAGGTGGTATTTGTTTTCTCAGATATGGTATTGGGTTTATCAGTTGGACTTGTAGGATGGAGTGTTGTGTTGTTCAGGTTGCTGTCGTTGCAATTCACTTTGGTTTGATCTGCGTCATCTTCTGACGTGCTGTAAAGCAATAGTCTTCTCCTCTTACGCGGATGACCTGTTGGTCGATGGAGATTTATAATGTTAATTTTATGTGTATATGATTTCTGTAGCTTAATTAGCGTTGCATAAGTATAGGGAACACTGATTATGAATAGTATAACAGGATGTTAGGAAATGTATATCCGACCATATTAGTTGTGACGTAACTGTATCCATGGAGATGATTACGACAGTCTCTAAGGTACCTTTACCAATAATTGACTTGTTTTCTTTATTTTTTCCTAACCATATATTTTGTATGTATTAATGCTAAAATGGAATCATAAGGAAAGACATTACACTATACCACTATATAATTTTTGATCGAACGTATGCATATCTCGTTTCTCTAAGATACGGCTAATGTATGTTAACTGGTATAGTTAAAGTCGTGTCTAAAACACTAATGGAGCATACTTACTGTTTTTCTTATGTTGGTTGTTACGTACGGATGGTGGTTGCATGCTGTCTTCTTCGTCTTCTGAATTGCTTCCATCTGTCGAAACATGATACGTTTGTTTTGGTTCTGTTCATGTAGACAAAGTGATAGTAAGTGTAATGGTCATTTAATTTCCAACTCAAGTTACAGGCAATACAAATATCATGCGTTATTACATTCAAATATCCGTGAAATAATATTATTATTCATTATAAAATTCAAATATCATTTGATGTTCTTATTTGCTTATTGTATGAGTTATTGATGGTTAGTTGTTATCGGTAGGGGTTAGTTTCTCAAAACAAACCAACTGTAAAGGGTATCGATTAAATTTACTAAGCCATTTACTTATAAACAAACAACATATAATTTATAACAGAAAGTCTGTACTACCTGGCTAGCCGAGCAAGCATAGGTTGTGTGATCAGGGTGGTTAGGTTGCAGTCAGAGAGTAAGGATGAGTGGTGCAGTAATATGTGGCGGGTATCCATACACGCATAACTTGATGTAAAATTTGTCTTATGAATGTGTTATCAACAGAATTAGCATACTTTAATAAATGTTGAAACAACATGACATCAGATTTACAATCTTTGCTCATTAAAAAAGTTAGGATCCTAATTAAGTCAACTTCTATGTCTATGGCATTTAACTTCCATCAATAAGCTCCATTAACTATACACTCAAGTCAGTGATATTTGTATCAATGGTTAACCAGATAAAACATTACTAAAGGTTAAAAAGCATCTTCAATCTATTCTATTTTATTTTTTATGCATATTACAATTTAAAGATAATCCATTCTATCTTATTTGTAAATATTGATATTTTTTACATACATATACTAATGTTGTTTTTTTGGGAAAATTGTGGTCTATTTCATATGGGGCAATTCCGGGAAAATGGCTTTGTTGGTTGGGGGTATAATGAAGGTGAATCTGATTGGCGTAAAATAAAATATCGCATCAATAATATTCGTTACACATACAATGAAGGCATTGATAGTTGTATGAATGACAATGCACATACAACACACCTAATGGGAAAAAAAACAATCTTTAATTAACTGTATTTTATATATGATTAATATTAGGATTCACGCATACGACTATTTACATATATTCATACAGTGATACATATAGGTAACCGGAATTATAGGTTTAGGTTATTTTGGTTAAATTTACCTTTGCCTGTCGGCTGTTGGACTTCAATTTTGTTCTCTTTAATGGCGTGTATGGTCGTCTGCAGGAGTCTTCTTGTCCACTTGATTTTGTTAGGGAGGTCGTAGCCGGCGTTGGTTACCGAAGCCATGGCTTGCGATGAAGATCCGGTTTGTTGAATGGTTAGTTTTTAGGTGTGGTGAGTGAGCCCTAATTTTGTTGGTATTTTGTGTATGTATATCTATATATGTGGTTGTTCATTTGGTTTTGTTTATTAAATTATGTAGTTATAAAATATAAGTAATTTTAGTATTAATAATAAGGTTGGTTTTAATTTAAATAGTAATGATAAGGATTAGTATAGTTACCAAGGTTACTTGATAATAGTAGGCACGCGTTTTTGTTATGTATTAATAATAATTAATTGATTGATTAGTAACATATTAGGAGTTACCATCTTTTCTTTTACTGAAATATTATGAATCGATTGGAGCCATTGAGGGTTTAAAGAGAAAGTTATGGAGATTTTATGAATCGATTAGAGTTAATGACGATTAAAAAGTAACATGATGAACCATCAAATTCTCAAGAAACCACAATGAAGAATACAATGCATAGTTGGTTTATGGGTAACATATCTAATTATTTATCCCTTATTTCTCGGCCCGTCATTTTATTGTAATAGTTATTTACTTTTGGTTAATTTGTTCATCATGTAATACAATTTTTTTTTCCAAATTTAATTTAATTGCTGAAAACGAAAAAACAATGATAAAATTTTGTCGATTAATTTAGATATAACTTGTCATACTTTAATTTATACAGGTAATGTGACTTACGTAATTTGGATCCTCTAATTATTTTTATTTGGATTCCCTTTAGTTGACATAACCTAATTTTAGGGGGGTAAAACTCAACTGAAGTTTTAGGCTGCGTAACCATCTTCAAGTCAAGTATAGTTCTTCAAGTCTCCCCAACCTGGTTTTTCTTTTCGATTCTTTTGAAACACGTTTTGAACTAATTAAATGATGCATTATCACATATTGTTGTTATCTTGTCTACTAATACGTGCATTCCACCTCCTCTTCTCCATTGAGAATATTTAGTATATAACTGGAAACTGAAAGGCCCTTTTAGATGTTTCTATAATTATTATTTTTCAAAACTTTTAGTCGGTACATGACTTCAAGAACACCTAACCGTATAATGGTGATGTGTTACACGAACCGTTGGTATTCCTCTATAATGAAGCCAAAGTTAAATGGTTGTATTTTGATATAAATATATGTCTCCTTGACATTCGTTACTAATAAAAAATAACGAAATGGTTGAAGTGCTAATTAAATTAAATGCTCTAACATGGTCGATTGCTAAAAGTATGTATCCAAACTAAAATGACTCATTTTGAGTAATTTCTGAAAGACAATAATAGTGATTTTAAATCTCAACAAATTATAAATATTTTTTTAGTTATATGTTTTTTTTTTTTTGGTGAATCCTTAAAGTTTTATAAAATTAACAAAATCATTTACTTTATTGATTATTATCCTCATGCTAACAAAACCAATTACTCATCTACCCTCTAATTTGTTTATTCACATTTCGGTGGACGTTGAGAAACAATAATATTGAGTGATATTGACATATATCAGAAGTTGATCACGGAACGAAAAAGATGTGACTCGGTATAGAACTAATCAACTAATCTATTTGGTTAACCACATAATCAATATTATAACTACCATATAATCATTTCTCATGAAAATATTGGGTGGTAATATTTGATGAAAGATATGTTAATTTAATCTATTACTATGATTTATTTATACGTTAATAATAATTTGTATCCAATATGACTTAGTTGCTACATATCAAGAAATAAGTCATATATACCTGTTCACTTTTCTCTTTCATCTGTTACAGTGGACGTCATCCACCAACTTGCAGCCACCTTCTTGTCATTTCAATAGGTAGTCGCTTCAGTAGCTCGGCTTGATGTTCCCCATATATATATATATGTATCTGTTCATCACCGTTGTTTGATATCAAAATTTAAATTGCATTTGTTCATCTTTTTCTCTCACCTGTAATCTATATTTATCAATTCCTATTAACTAATGGCGGTACTCAGGGAGTGGGGACATGATTGTGGTCGTCGTGTATTTTTCCTTCATAAAATGTGCGACCGTTTTGTAGAAATCGAAAAGGTCAAGAGGGTTGTGAAGTTGGATGGTGGAATGCTAAGAGAAATCTATGATCAAGGATTGGATGGTGGGCATGTTCATTGTGACCACTCTCGTGGTCTTATGAGAGTTCTCAGGAGGCGTTTTGAGCCATTCGGTGGTGGCACAGTCTATTGGTGGAGCTTTGTCAGTAAGGAGTTGATTCAGGTGACTTTTATGAATTATCATACACAGTGGTTTTCAAGGGAGGGTGTTTTACAGAGTGTGGATCTTGATCTGTTGCAGCAGCTAGTGAAAATCAAACCGAATGGTTGGTCCCCTTCTGTATTTATGGCTGAGTTTGAGCGTAGTCTGCTTTGGAGGGTCGGATATTTGAAGCGGGTAGAAGCAGAAGAACGCGATGGGGCGTATTTCTCTGATGATATGATGGATGAGTAAGAGGTTGGGTTTGCATACATGTTATTGGGCATTTTCTTTTTGATGATTCAGAAGTATGTATCAAATGTTTACGTGGGCTACTTTTGGTTTGATGGTGGATTTAATATAATCCTGTGTTTGGATGTCACGATTGTAAGTCCAATGTATGTTGATTTTGGTGTTGATTAATGTTGTGTAACCATGTATGCAGCCTATTTGAATCAGAAATATAAATATGGTGTTTTTAATGTTTGTTTCTTGTGCAATGTAGTTTATTATTGTTAAAAACATATTTTGAAATTGAATATAAAAGGTTTTTATATGGTGGTAATGGTTGGTTTGTATAAAAGTATTGTGTTATGTGTAGTTTTACCTCTGCTTTTTTACATTATTGTCATACCCTAAACGATACCTCCAGACGCGGTAAATGTAGATACTGCAACATATAGTTGCCTGTGACTGAATACAGGGGTTGGTATATATAGACCCACATGGTTGACCGACAGTCCCGTGGTTTTATTGACCGGCATCGCATAACCCGGGTTGTCAGGAAACTGGGTTCTGTTCATTATGAATGGCAATGAGTTGATTTGGGTGATCGTGTTATTCTTGGATCCAATGCCATATTTCCGATTCTTAATCCTGTCATGATTCTTGTCTTGATGACATATCTGCTAATATATATGATGAGCATCCTGGTTTCTTTGCATAAGCCTTCACTTTGATCGACGTATTTCAAAAGCATGACCGGTAAGCACTGTTTAAGATGTACTTTATGGGGGGGTTTTTCTGGAACACATGCTCTATGAAGCATGTACAGTCAAACATCGAAATCCCTCTGGGTCATAACATTCGGAATGGGTGTAACCAGATATAATATCATCTATCTCTGGAGGTTTTTGGCATTTTGGCTCAGTTGTTACTCATATCTGTATGTGGAAATGAGGCGGTCCATGATTCGGCAGGTGAATTGTATACACCCCTGCACATAGAAGAATAAGGCACAACAATAAGTATACAATGGACCCTGACCGTGTAGCCTAGGATTGGAAACTAATTAGAAGGTGACATTGTATATGAGATAGTGAGTGGGAAAAGTATAGAAAAGAGGATTGAGCATAATGTAGTACCTCCCCATATTGTTATTAGAATATTTAATTTAATTTTCAATCCACGGGAAGAGGTTTCAGCAACGTCAGGCGATTCGTTGCCATCAGTGAACGAAAGTAACTTATCAATCTTACACGATTGAGGATTTCCCGTGAAAGAAGCATTGGAGCTTGTTATTTTATATTGTAGGCTGTGTTCTTGTACTGCACTATTTAAATAATACAATGCAGTACCTGCCCAAATTCTTATTAGTATATTCAATTTCATCTTCAATACACGGGAAGGGGTTTCAGCTTAGTCATGTGATTCATGTCCATCAATCAACGAAAGCAACTTATCAATCTGAGACGATTTAGGATTTGCAATGAAAGACCCATTTCATATTGGTATTTTATATTGTAGCCTCTCTTGTTGTACTGCTGTATATAAAGAATACTCTCAAATACTCGGGCATTTGTCAACTTTCGTATGCTAATAAGGAATACTGTAATATCATATAGAATTCCTGCATGTATCTGATTTGGAATTTCCTTTTAATATTTAGATTTCATTTGCATATGTAAGTCGTCTGTTTCTTTCGAATTAGAACATCCAGTTTTTCTTAGCATACATAGCATCCAGTTTCTTTTCATATATTTGCAGCTGTGTTGGGTCTGTTTCTACCCGAGCACAATATTCAGTGTTCTGTATAATTCATTGCGTACAATTCCAGAAGTTTCATATTTGTGGTTGAATTGGAATTTCCTTTTCATATTGAGGATTCATATTAGGTTGTTCAGTAGTTATTTTGTTTCACTGTGTCCAATTGGTAGGATGTATTTGTATATTATATCGAAGGAAATTATATAAACCATTTTGATTTCTTTATATGTTAACAGTTTAGGTAAAAATTAAAATTACCAATAGAATATTAAATTTTCCGGAAGGAAAGTTATAAAACTAAGAACATCTGATATTATTTATTGCACTTTAAGCAGTAAAAACAGAAACGTCTAGTATTTCTGTTCATCATACAACCGCAGATGATGGTCAACAGATGTTAAAGTGCATTGTATCTCCCTGCATTCCCCTATACGGGTGCAACTCAAACCGCACGACACTCCATGGGGTCAAACCTGTTTCGTTGAAGAGCTTTTTCCAGTTTGTAACCATAATCACCCTGTTCTCTGCAGTAGTTTTGTTTGGGTCCTTCTCCACATAAACTGCTCCACCATACATAAATGTTTTGCATCGAAGTACAGCCACGGGGTGGCGATGCAGTTGATGATGCTGAGCGAATCTCCTTGGTATTGTCTGCAATAATAGAACTGATTGTATGAGATATGTTATTTTATTTAAGTTGATTGTGTTTTATAAAACTGTACCATGACTTCCTGGTTCAGGATGCTGGATTCCAACTGCTTCACGAAATAAGGACGTGTTTGGATATGGATGTGGGGTTTGCAAATGCATTGGTGTTTTGGTACGACGTCAAGACCAAGGCCATCACTGTTAAAAACCTGCACATCATAAGTGTTTATACCATCTTCTTGAATTCCCCTGTCAGTGAACATTAGGTAGTGCCCGTGTTCGACATCGTTATCGGTGCAAAAGGACTTCCAGTTAGATCCTGCAAACCCCGCAGCTACTTCTGTACTTTTGTTTTCCTTGAATTCATAAACCACGTTGACTGCGGTTGTTTCACCACCTCGAGTTATGTAGGCTTTGTTGTGGTATCCAGTGTTGGTTCGATTACTTAGGTGGGAAAGAAATGTCAGTGGCAATTCCTGTGGTATACCAACATACAATAATTAAGTTTGCAGGGTAATTTTTAACAATTTATCATTATGTTAAATCGCTATACTGAATATATGATGTACGAATGGGACCTGTTTCTCATACGACGCTTCAGTTGCTTTCATAATCCATGATTTTTTTGCATTATGACCCACGTGATGGTCTTGAAACCAAATTCCTTCAGAACAGTACGTGTCTACCTTGAAGTAATTCTCTGATTTTGATATAAACGTCAGCTTTGTGACGTCACCCTTTGGGAACCTCTGCAGAAAGGATGACCATTGGGAACCATACAGTCTTATGAGTTTTGTTTCAGTTACTTGAACCGGTATCGTGTAGTGTTGATCCATGTTGTCTTCTATGGTCAAGGTCTGTGGCGCAGTTGGTAGGTTAAGCTGAAATGCTTTTGGCAAAACCTATTGGAAAAAACAAATCATTCTTAATATGTCATTGTGGTGTATGTAAAATAAATTGTGGTTTCATTATAAAAGTGTTAATTGGATTGTGTTATTTGCATAATGCTGGTTACCAGTCCTTCCTTGAGGTTTTTTGTGTTGCTGATATCCACCAAGATTGTAAAAGCCATCTACATAATTTTAGAGAAAACAGTTACAATTATAAGCATGAAGTATTAGTTTAACATAGAAAACATGAATTACCGAACAGGAACCTTTGATTAGATAGTAGGTAATTATAAAATGTGCAGAGAATGAGGATGACTGATTCATCAACGTGGTTTGTGATTTATAGGTTTAACTAATTGGTCACTGATAAGTCAATCATTAATTCTTTTGAGGGTTACATCTAACTTATTAAGAGTCATAAAATTGGTTAAATGAATTGAAAATGGATAAGTGAAAGGTGTTGATTAATAATATTTTTGTAACGGGTTTTCTTGTGTTTTATGTTGATTCGGATTCTTTTTTAAAGTTGGGTATAACAACCGACTGTGGTCTTGTGAGAATTAATGGTAGTTAAATATAAGTTTCAATTCACTGAATAAGGAGTTATGAGAATAATTATAATGATGTGCATGGACAGTGGTTTTTTATATAAGTAGACAAAATCGTTTGGGTGGTTGAAGGGATGCAAAATTAAGAGATTTAGTTATCAGCAAGAATAACGTCCACAATGGCTGCACTGGCTTCCTGGGATTTTGTTCACCTAAGGCGTTGCTATATATTCAAAATGGATGATAGCAGTACTGTTGTTGCGTTGACAGTAGCCCGAGTTCTAGAATTGGGTGAAGGAGTTTTGAGGGATGTTTTAAGGATGGGTGTTCCAGTTGGTAATGTATGTCGTGAAACTAACAGGTTGATATCGATTCTGAGGGGCCGTTTTCAGGATGCCAATGACGGTGTTATTGACTATAATGATACGGAGGAGGTTTTGGAGGACCCGAGTCATATTATGGTCGGCTGGATATTGATTGAAGTTTTGTGTCTGATTCAAGTTATCCATGGTGATGGGTTGTCGTCTTATCACGCCATTGTTGATATCTTGAGTTCACAGGATATAGATTGGCTCCGTCAGTTTATAGTTGTTAGGGCCAATAATCCCACATCAATTCCGTTGGTTACTCGATTTGTCCAGGATATTAGGGATCGACTGACAATGTTAAGATATTGGTCTGATGTTGTTGATCGCGGTGCTGATGAATTGGAGGGCGACGGTGGTGTTGTGATAGATGCTGGGGTGGGTGTCGGGAATTAATCTATATTACCGAATATTGAAAATTAAGTGAAATAATCTATGTTAATGAATAAAGTGTTGTGATGTGATGTTCAATTTGGTATTATTTACATTATTTCTTTACATTATAGGTTTTTTTGCCCTTTAATTTTGTGTTACTTATAACAAAGTAATGAAATCAAAAGTGAACCTCTTGAATTCATTAAAAGTGATGAGATTATTAACATAACTTTGGAAGACAGTGAATATATAATTTGGCAAAATTAATAACTAAATGTATATATTGAAAGCGAATTGGCAGTAACATACTCCGCAGACAATGCATTGGATTGTTCACTCAACCTCCAAGATGTGATCATTGACCTTTTCCCCTCCTGAATTAACTTTTGCATACTAATGTCAGGCATTTACTATGGAAGGCTGTACAGTTACATGTGTGTTTTTTGCAATTCCAACTGCTTTAACACCTAAGCCTGAAATTGAATTTTGTTATATCATTGTACCTACGTTCGCTTAACAGTGGGTTTTAAATGGTCGACTGTTGTTAAGAGATGAAGTATTTTCTGAATGACCCTTTTGGACATTCATACGCTTGACACCATAAGAATCCTGCTGAATGTTCAATTAATGACTTCCATTGTGATTCTGGTTTTGACAATACCTCATTGTTGGATGATGGCTTGTATGTGGGAGTGACAGGTCTGTAGGCAAAAAGGGCGAACGACACTTGTCCATGGGGCAATGGATTTTCGTGTGGATGTAGACTTTTGAGTATTCGAATTGCATTAAGCACTCAACCTGAGTCACATGATCAGACTCATTTGAGACAATATATTTTTGGAGTGCCACAACAACTGTGGAGGTATGGACTGTTAGGATAGCGAATGAGTACTGATGAAGTGCATGGTCTGCAGGGGATTCTTAAATGACGTGTTTCTACCCATCGCAGCTTTGATCATTACCCAACCCGGCCATCTTGTCACCTTAAAAAATTGTTACAATTACAAACTGATGTTAAAGGAAGAACATTGTAAGAGACTAAAATGTAGATTGTAGAGGTTGCAATGTCAACCAATTTATTTACAAATAGATAAATTAAGGCTATCATTTATCTCAAAAGTGTTAAAATAGGTCGCATATCAGCCAAAACATAACACAGGGAGGATTGAATGACAGTTGGTATGGTATGATTATGTATATGTAATCGTTATATAGTCGTCAGCAAATGATTAAATATATTGGTATTTTAAAATTATCATTGTAATCTTAAGAGATTGTAGGTTACCTTATCATTTATGGGTATTAAAAATAACATCAGTTATACATAACGTATGTGCTTTATTACTGAGTTTAATTATATAAAATAACATACATTAAGTAGATTTGTTTAATAATTCCAAACTATTCGGTTGCTTCAGTAGCCGATATATTTGTTGCCTATATATATATTTTGAGTAACATTCTTCAATTTCATTAAGTTTTTCACTCCCCAATAAAAACACATATATAGGTATTCCATAGTTCTAATGGCGGTATTAAGAGAGTGGACTCATGATTGTGGCCGTCGACGTTTTCTGCTTAGTAAGACGTGCAACCGTGTTGTTGAAATCGAAAAGGTGAAGAAGGTTATGAAGTTGGATGCTAGGTTGTTAAGAGAAATATACGGTCAGGGATTGCCTGCCGGGCATAATTCTCGTGAATCGCGTGCACTAATGAAGGGTTTAAGGAAGCGTTTTGACCCAAATAATTTCCTCATGGAAGTAGAAGGTGGTAATACTGTGTATTGGTGGAGTGTTGTTAGCCATGAGATGATTCAGGTGACTTTCATGAATTATCGTACACAGTGGTTTTCAAGGGACAAACTTGTACAATCCATTGATCTTGAGTTGTTGCAGCAGCTGTTGCGAATAACACCGAATGGATGGGCCCCTTCTGAATTCATGACAGAGTTGGAGCGTGTTCTCCGTTGGAGGGTTTCATATTTAAAGAAGCTTGAGTCGGAAGAAGGGGATGGGTTGTATCTGTCGGATGACATGTTCGATGCGTAAGGGGTTTGGTTTGCCGAGATGTTATTTTGCTGTTTTTTCTATTTAGTTAAACGTATCTTATCAGGCCTGTGGTCTATTGATCTAGCTTTTTATATTATTTTTTCTTATGAAGATTAGTTTGTAATCGTGATATCATGTACGGGTAAGTTTTTATGATGAAATATCAATGTTGTTTTGTTTTAGAGACAGTGTAAGAAGTGTTAATGGCCTAGCGATATTTACGACTTATTTTTGAATCTGGTTTCGTTTGGAATTTTGTGTTTGTTCGTTGATTTGATATCGGTTGGTAACAATTTAATATTTTAACAGGTGGTTTACTTTTGTTAAATCGTTGGGATTGTGTTGGACTTCCGAGTTTGTGCAGAACTATTTAAAGAGATTCTGAGGGACTCCGACAGAGATAGTGAATGTACCAGATAGTTTTTAGTCTAGTAATTTCATTGCTCTGTATTTGGAGTGGGTGTTCATTGATAGTACATTACGAAAACTTGGAAACTAAAAGGCACCCTGGCGTTAAGAATGTATTTGTATAATTTTAGTAATTTTGTTACATTTAGTTAGTGTACCTTATCTGTTATTGTTTGTGGTGTTTTCAGTTTTATAGATTCTTTCATTGATGATCATATTTTCACCCTCTCCGCAACTTGTATTTATAGTATATCAAATCATAGTCTATGTATCCATCAGAGACTTTATGTAATCTTGTGTGCTTTTAATTACTTATATTGTTGTTGTAATTTGGTTGTTGGCTAAGATTATACTGTTTGCCTTATTAATTTAGAAACTCAGATACGTATGGGTGTTTTGAGTAGAACATCAGATATAATAAGTAATAGTGAAATTTAAATAATATGGATACAACGATTCATGGAAGACAATACTACATTTGAATGTATCTCTACTAATTATTAAAACCATCTTTGTAGTCAGTTATGCGACTAAGTTGCTGAAGACCTCTTTGTAAACAATGTTTCTTGTATGATGTTTGAGGTTTGTGTCGTTTTCGTCGATCATGAGGACCTTAAAACCTTCTGGGGTTGTTACTCTAGATAGAGCAACATAGAGTTGTCCGTGGCTGAAAACGGGTTTCGGCAAGTAAAGGCCAACGTAATTCAGTGACTGTCCCTGACTTTTGTTGATAGTCATGGCGTAGCATGGTTTCAGTGGAAATTGTCGCCTTTTAAGTATGAATGGCCATTTGGTTTTTGTTGATGACAGAGTGATTCTCGGTATTAAGGCGGTGTCTCCAATCTTAGATCCAGTTATGATTCTCGCTTTAATAATGAACCTGCCCAATCCAGTTATCAGAAGACGTGTCCCGTTACATAAACCTTGTGCTGGATTCACATTCCTCAGCAGCATCACTGGCAGGCCTTCTTTAACATGCAGCTCATGTGGTGGCATACCAGGAAAAGTTAACGTGTTTAAAAACTCAACAGGGTACAACGATTCTTGTTCGGTACTATCGGTAGATGCTTTGCATACTTCATCCGAGCTTTTGTAGGTCTTGCCTGGCCGGTTAAGTTTGTTAAGCATAGTCTCATTTATCTCATCAGCATCATCATTTTTGGGGGTAAGGATGGCTCTTTCCCTTAAATATTCTTCATCATCTTGTCTTTCCAGAAAGTCGGG
>JANDBE010202637.1:0-13837 GCA_024320915.1 Erigeron philadelphicus
GAATAAAAAAAAATAAAGCCACACCACAAACTAAAAAGAGAAAATAGAAACAACTACACACAGACACATACCAAAAAAAAAAAAAAAAAACAGATACATACAGAAATTATCTCTATCTCTGCATAGAAACAAAAAATGGTTTCAGACGGTGGTGCAGAAACCTCCAAACGGTTTCTAACGACATGGTTGATCGGAGGATTAGTGGCCGGAATATCATTGGCGGTGGCGTTACGCGCCGGTTGGCCGGAAATAGGAAAAAAGAAGAAGAAAAGGCCGATACGCGTGTATATGGACGGTTGTTTTGATATGATGCATTATGGACATTGTAACGCGCTTAGACAAGCGCGTGCACTTGGAGATCAATTAATTGTTGGCGTTGTTAGTGATTCTGAAATTACTGATAATAAAGGACCTCCTGTTACACCTCTTCATGAAAGGTTTATATATATATATATAAATATATATTATATTTATTTTTATGATTATATATATATAATGTTTTGTTATGGAATTAGGTTATATATGAGAATAATGTTGATATAATTAGGTGAAATGTGATGTAATGCCTTTTTTTTGTAGAATTATAATTTTGAGATGTGTGAAAATGTTGATTTTGATCTCTAGATTTTAGGTTAGAGCTTAGGTGTGTTATCGAGTTTAGAAATGAAGAGTTTGTGTAGATCGAGCCGAGATAAAAGTTGCTGCTCAATTAGTATTACCAGCAGAGCTCAAAAGTTCAATGTTTTGTTTAATATTGAGATTTGTGAAAATGTTGAGTGTTTACTTTATTAGTTTATATTAGGCATGCTGCTAGATGATTAGTTGTATGAGCCAAGCTTAAAAAAGTTAATATTTTGGGAAGCAATTTAGTTAGTCGGACGAGCTAATCGATATGAACAAACACAGGTTAATTGTGTGTTATGAGCTATATAATTGGTCTATCTGATCATATTATTGCTAATTTGAGATGTAACTATGAGACGAGTTTATGGAGCTTGAGCATGTGTATATTTTATGATATGTTGTACTTTTGTTTAATTTACATACATTTAGTAGAGTGAAAAGAGTAGGTTAAACTTGAACTTAAACACATGAGTAGTGTGTTTACAGATCTGGAATACTATTGGAATATGTTTGACATTATGATTAAGACTTTGAACTTTAGGGGTTCATGATTATGCAAGTGTGTTAGTAAATGACTACATTTTATGGTGATTTCATGCTTAGCGATATGATGTAAGATAAGCACATCCTCTTATAATGTTTGAGGTGAAGGGTAGGTTCTATGTTTATTAGTTTTGAGCTATTCGTAAAGCTCTAACACACCCACTTCTTATCTAGGCAAGAAATGAGTAGGTTCTACCTCTGCATGATCGTGGTTCGTGTTCAATTATTCATGTTTTTAGGTATCAATCTACTTCATGATTTTACATGCTTACTTTAGGATAACTTTTTCCTGTGATATACATGTCGGGAAGTTGAAGTATCTAGCAGTTCCAGGATAGGATATGTCATTCCCTGTTAGTATCTTGAACTAGTTCATGATTGCCCTTTAAGGTATTTAGACGCATACGCCAGGCTTAGAGATACCTTTTTCAGATTAGGATGAATTTCAAGATGGCAAGATACTGCTTATTAGGTGCATGTATTGAGGAAAAAGATGTTAGGATATATGGCATATCTTATTCAGGAGATCAACTATGCGGAATTTTGTATTTGTCCAGGGTAATCTAGTATCTTGGAAAAGTAAGAAACAACACATCATCTTGTAATCGAAGTACAGGGTCGTAAACAACAGAGACTGTGTTGTGAAATGATATGGGCTAGGAAACTTCTAGGAAAGCTAGAATATGAATATATGATTAAACACAAGTTGTTGAAGCTTTTTTAATGTTATCTTGCTACCTACAGGCTGAATGTCACGTGATTAAAGACTGTGATGTGGAAACACCAATACACCTATCTTGTCTGGATGAGATTTTAGGGCTAAGAGTACTGTTGTGTCAATGTGGCCTAACTAGGTAAGGCTCGGTTGGTGCTTAATGATATGCTTACATCTCATTATATGGTGAGGCTAGACCGCTAGGATCAATGTTTGATGTCTGATGATGTGCTCATGTGGCCTAATGTGGCAACGCTAGGAATCTAGGATTAGAGTTTGATGAAGTGTGATATGTTCTGAAGTGTAAGTTGTGAGTTCTGACTATTGACAACCCACATAGACAAATACCATGGGTTTGGTTGACTAATATCAAAATGACAGTGTAAAATGGGCGTCGGAGGCGTAATATACTAGCAAAAAGGGCTGATGGTGCTCAAACTCACAACACCCACCTTGAATCGTCAATGTTCTTGCCTATTTAACTAGAAAAAGTTATTTGCTTTACAACTGTCTTGTGCGTTGTGCCTTTCCATTGTGGTTCTTCTGGTTTAATTTTCTTTTTTCTGTTATTAAAATCTCTATTTACATGCTATAGTACCCCTGAATCTCTTAAATAAATATCGAGAAATTAGTAGTATGCACATCGGTATGTTAAAACTATAATTGGTTATATTGATTATAGTATCACGAATACTGTTTCACTTTGGTTTCCTTGTATCAGGATGCTTATGGTGAGTGCTGTGAAGTGGGTTGATGAAGTTATCCCAGATGCACCTTATGCTATAACTGAAGAGTTCATGAGGAAGCTGTTTGATGAATATAATATAGATTATATTATTCATGGAGATGATCCATGCATTCTCCCTGATGGAACTGATGCATATGCCCTTGCAAAAAAAGCTGGCCGCTATAAGCAGATTAAGCGAACAGAAGGCGTATCAAGCACAGACATTGTTGGTATGCATTAATCTTTATCTTAATCCCTAGGTTTATAAATCAGAATCTGATTATATTCAAGAAATACCGTAATGAAAATGACTTGCACTTTATGTTATGCAAAAGTTGGAGAAAATGGGACCTTTGAATAAGGTCTTTCTTTTCGACAATAAGGAATTTGAGTTTACTTGCTGGTGAAATTTAAGCAGAGGTGTCTCTATATTTATAAATCAGTTGATCTGTGTTACGTTTCATCTCTAATGGATTAATTGGATATCTGGGTCAAACTAGAATATCCAATTACTAGGAAAGGGTTCAAAACTCATTGGAGGTGCGAGGTGTATTCAAATGCATAAAACCCGTCTAAATGGCTTCATTAGATAGAGGTGCTCATTTTGCTAAAAATATATTTATTTTTAACCAATAATGACACATAGCTATCTTATAAGTCAACAAAATGGACAATGAAAGTGTTTGCGGATTGGGCTAACTTTATCTGAGCCTTTTTGACCAGCTCTTAACATTATTGGATTTCATGTGAATCCATTTTGACACATTGCCCCGGTTCTGAAACAAATGACTCATCTTTAACCGTGTGTATTTTTGAATTATTTGGGAATGTGACAAATATAGGACGGATGCTTCTTTGTGTAAGGGAGAGGACCAGTTGTGAGAGTCCAAGTCATGCGTCCTTACAAAGACAATTTAGCTCTGGCCACAACCAGAAGTATGATGACAGTGGCTCTGGTAGCGGAACTCGCGTGTCTCATTTTCTTCCAACATCTCGCAGGATTGTTCAATTTTCTAATGAAAAGGTGCTAAATGTTAATGCATGTATGATGATGGATATGTTTTTGTTTTAATTTATTACATAATCATGCTCATGCTGCTGTTTATTCAGGCAGCTGGACCTAATTCTCGCATAGTTTATATAGATGGTGCATTTGATCTATTCCATGCTGGACATGTGGAGGTAAGCTCATAACTGATAACTGTAGTTTGTGTAAGTAATTTAAAATTAGTGGTTTTAGGTTTTTAAACCCTCCCATTATGTCTTTTCACAGATCTTAAGACTTGCTCGCGGGCTTGGAGATTTCTTACTTGTTGGGATTCACACAGATCAAATTGTGAGGTAATAACTAATAAAGTAGTAATAATAATGATTCTTCGTAATACGGAGTACAAAGAATTGATTATTACACAAGTCTCCCAGTTATTATCAAGCATACAAATGTTACCAATGTTTAGGGTTAAAACTGAAACAAGTCTCAGGACCTACCATACGTAGCGATGAAGTTCAGAAAAATAGAAATGAGCTAAAATATAGGGTTTGTATTCAGGGAATGGATATTTGGGTGAAACATGTGGTGTTGGAGATAATTATGATGCAGTAAGAAAAGTTTATATTTGGTGATCCTTTATTTAACTCTTTTTTTTTATTGTATTAGGAGGATCAATTATTTTGGTTAAATTATGTCACAACTGAAGGAAATAACAATTTATTAACAGATGGTATGAAAATTAATGCTAAAGTGGAAAACAGAATTTACGAAAAGCAGCAGATAAAGAATGCTTTGTCCTATGCATTTCCTGGAGTACAATGTATAATAAAGTTTCAACATTATTAAAAAGAAAATGTCTGAAGAAACTTTTAAAAAATTGAGTAACTCTACATCTGAACCTTTTTTTCATGAAAGTACAATTTTATTTCTTGTTTACCAAATTACTTCAGTCTACTCAAGTATGCCAAACAACGCATTTAAAACTTGTGTCATTTCTGCAAGCCAAACATGATAGGAGAATATAATGGCACATTACATCTACAACTTTTTTATAGAATGGACGAAAAACTCAAACTTTTTGTGGATTAACCCAACTTGACACAACCCTTTTTAAATCAGAAGCTGTTCTGATCCATAACCTGTCTTGTTACCTTTTCTCTTGATAATTTTATAACTTAACTGATTAGTCATATCTTAAATTTTGTTGTTTAATTGCTGCTTCAGTGCCAATAGAGGAGCACACCGTCCAATCATGAATCTCCATGAACGGAGCCTAAGTGTTTTGGCATGTCGATATGTGGATGAGGTGATTATTGGTGCTCCGTGGGAGGTTTCGAAGGATATGGTGAGTGACATCATAATTTGAAGTTTGAAAAATGATTCATGTGTATTGATCACTTGCTAAAAGATGTGCCTGATGAGGGGAGAAAAAAACATAAACCATGTGTCAAACTAATGAATGGATCAGATATATTTTTAGGCCCATACCTTTCTGCATATATATGGTACTCCGATGTTTTTTGCTTGCTTCATTAACAAGATATAATATCAATTGATTTGCATCACTAAAAGGTCACATTATCACCTTTTTTTTTTTTTGATATAATGATCTTGATCTCCTTTACCCTTTTCACCTCTTTACGCTTTTTTGGTGTGTAACCAACTGCAAGATTGTAGTTTATATTTTGATTTTCACTTCCCTCAGTTTGTGGGTATTAGGTATTAGTAGTCACAAAATTCCTAGTGGTGGGGGGCAGGTAACATAAAAGAGTAGGCCAGAGGTTGAAATCCCGGCTGATGCTCCTTTAACCAGTGTTACGCGCTTTAGTTTCTCTCGTGTCTAGTATTGAAGTTTTGACAGCTGATATTCTAAATCAAATGATGCAGATCACAACCTTTAATATCTCTTTGGTTGTCCATGGGACGGTGGCAGAAGATGATGATTTTGAAAGGGTATGCTTAAGTTTATAATTGATAGCATTGTCTTCTTTTTGTTTCAGACATTTTCTTGCTCTCCTAAATTGACATAACCTGTGGCTCACCTCACAGGATAATCGCGATCCATATGATGTTCCAAGAAGTATGGATATATTCAAAGTGTTGGAAAGTCCTCTGGACATCACTACTAGCACAATTATAAAGAGGATTGTATCTAATCACGAGGCTTATCAGGTTCTTTTACTTAACATGAAATGCTTTTCCATAATCTTTTTAATCACGAAATATGTTCCACAAAACCTTATTTAAAGCAACCTTAGGTTTCTGTCACTGTATACCTTGCAGTAATTTCAGGAGACTGAGCTTACAACTTTTATTTTTGTGGGAGTTTGGGTGTGCCATGTGCGATATCAATTTGATTTATTTAATTATTGCCCACTTGAATTCTTGATAATCTTTTTTAACTGTCCGGAGAAAAGTCATTTGATCATGATCATCCAATATTTTGCGGTTCAAATAATTAAATTCCATATTCGCTGCACTGATTCCTTCAAGGGCAATTTATCTTTTTACCTTATTTAAATATTTCACATCTGCATTTCTGATTGTTTAAGAATTAAGAAACAGATAATAGTTGGAATTATATATGTTAAAAAGTTCTAGATTATATCAATTATATATCTGATAATAGATAGAATTGGTCGTTTTATCATTACATTTGACTTTAGCAAGCAGTTTAAAAATTGCCATGCCTTCAAATGGTAGCAGCATGTTCCATATACTGTAACCTACAAGGCTACACCACATTATTGCATCCGATTATTTGAATATTAGTTTCAAAAAGTTCATCAAGAGTTATAAAAGCTTGAATTGGTTTATGCTGTGTACTTATATCTTTTTTTGGTGGGTCAGAAACGTAACGAAAGGAAGGGAGAAAGTGAGAGAAGGTACTATGAGGCTAAGAGTTATGTGGCGGGCGATTGATATAAACATACACATGAAAATCGGATTTTAAAAGATCTGTATGTAGCTGAGTAGTGAAAAGCTCGTCTCGCCGAAACAATTTTGTTTTCTTGTTAGGAGATTGGCAGTTGAAGCTTGACTTAACTGCATCTAGGATTTATGTAGATTTATTTAAGGTGTTTCATGGGGCTAAAAATTTGTTTTCTAATCCCCACCGCTGGTGTTGTTTTTGTAATAGCATTAACCAAATAAACCTATGTCTTCATGTCTTTTAATGAATATGATAATTAGGCAACTTCTGCCATTATAAGTTCTGCTACTCTTTGCTGGTAACAATATATATGCCAAATTTGGGGTGTCAGATGGGTTGAACAATGTGTCAAATTGGGTAAATTTATGTGTGAGCTAAAACAGGTCGATTTTAATAAACTGTATATCATTTTTTCAATTAACGTGCATAGAATAGCTGTTATAAAATCCAAAATATGAATAGCATAATTTCCATAATAACATACATCATTTCAATGACTATAAAGTTTGTAAAATATCTTGAGTCTATCCTTCTTAAATCTTCATAGATATCAGGTTCTGTATGTTCTCTTTAACATATCTTCTTTAAAACCTTCCTAACAAGATAATTACAAGAACAAAATCACGAAATGTGAGATGTCCACCCCCGACCCACGAGGAAGATAGCTGACAATCTTGGCGACGACATAAAAATGAGGTTGATGGTGTCATTAAGATAAGGTTAGTGTCTTCAATAATATTGATACCATACTGTTAAAGACTTAATTTAAAAGCTATCATTAACAAAACTCTAGCTAATGTTATAAGTAATTTGTTAAGAGAGCGTTAATTTTTATGTACATTAATTTTTTTATGCATTTCGTAGCGAATTATAATAGCAAAAACCTTATTTTTTTTTTATTCTTTAATACCAACTATGCGGAATTATATTAAACTTGGCAACGACCATATTATTTCTAACCAGAGTCTAAGCAATATAAATTTAAATATCCAACACAATACACAATGTATCTAATCCATGCCACAACATTACAACATTTCCTGCTAGCCAGAATTAAATCTCAATCAAATTAAATTAAAGGTTCAAATATACCCACCATTATCACACTGTGATCAACTAATTTTCCTCTAATGAAGTTAAAATAAAAATATATATAAAAAAAACTGCTAGTAAGCCACCTGGTCTAAAATTTTAACAAAAGTACACAGGTTGACAAACCAAAAACCTGCACAAGATGATGAGAATATCTACAAACTTGCAACTAAAATGTATGTATGCAGCAAGTAAACTCACCTCCTTCCCCTAAATCATTCAACAAACCAAAGCTAACTTGTGCCTCATATTCCTCATCTAACCCGACAGGCTGCGGGAATTCCAGGAGACCGGCTTGGGTTTCTTGATCGACATCCACCACCACTTCCTACAGTTCGAACAAACCTATGACCTGCCTGGAAATCTGAGTGACCACCACTGCCGCCACGGATCAGGGGCGATAATGGAACTGAGCTACTGCTGTTTTGTAGAGGCTCTAAAGTCTCAACGACATCAGTCATTAATGGTCTTGCTTTTGCATTGCTGCTTAAGCAATAATAAGCCAAACTGCAAGCTTTCTGAGCTGCCCTAAGTGAGTATTGATCTTCTAGTCTCGGGTCCATAATTAGCAGCATTTTGTTCTTGTCTTTCAGTTTGGGCCGAGCCCAGTCCACCAAACTTTGTTCTTTGCTGGGTCTTGTCTTATCCACCGACTTCCTTCCTGTCAACAACTCCAAAAGAACGACCCCAAAGCTGTAAACATCACTCCTTACAGTAAGATGTCCTGTTCAGCATACCAAAATCCTGAGTCAGGTTTATTTTAAACAGCATATGAATGTACCATAAAAAACACAATAGATTGGTCAAAATTTACGATGAACGTTTTAAAGAGCATTTAAGTAGGTATAAAGAGTATATTTTGGGTAACGAGTGAAATGGATTCAGGTCAAACAAGAGCATTTTCATAGAGGGTTGGGTTGCATTCGGTCGATTGGGTGACGCATTATTTTGGACTATTTTCCAGTTTCATAGATAGTTAATACCTTAATAGTGACTCCAACAACTTTCATTGTAATAGCAAACTAAATGTTAGGAATAAAGCAATTTAGGAGGCTGTAATACAAACACATGTTTATGTCATTGGCACTTTTTAGCCATTTGACCTGTTTCCTCTTTCGCTATGGTTTTTTCTAAGTTTAAAGTGTTAGACTGTTTGCCACAAAGGATAACCCAAACTGACCCAGCCTCTCATTGAAGGAATGAAATATCCCCTCTTAACTAAGAGTATAACAATCGTGTGAATAAATAAAATCCAGTTGGTTGAACCTTTTAATTTCGTTTACATATTTGAACACTGGAACTTCATGTTTAAATTTCTCGTATGCTATGACGTAATCTGCTATCAATTACTTATATTGGTAATTTCATCTATGATAAGTATCTACATTCTAAGTTTCTAACGTAAATGACTTTTTTGCTTAAGTGTGATATTAAAAATGTCTTTATTAACTAATTAAAATAATGGTGTAATATACCATGATCAATCATAAAGGAAAACTTTACTAAGAGTATGTTCTTCACATATAACTAGGATAAACTTCCTATAAATTTTCTTAAGCATCAGTTATCAATTATATTAATATAAACTAATAAACCACAAAGAAACCTGCTTCTCTGAACCATTACTATCATGATCTGCTTCTATTGTCCCATTTTGTTTTTAGAACCATACGTCATACATTCATGAAGAAGTCACTCAGATGGCAGTTATTTGATTGACTATTATGTTACTGAATAAAAATAGAAGCAAATGTAAATATCATATTGCCGAAGTAAGGACATACAAAACATCAACGTTAAAATTTATACCAGTCATAACATATTCAGGAGCAGCATAACCATAGGTACCCATAACCCTAGTAGATACATGAGTCTGATCTCCTTGAGGACCAGCTTTTGCAAGCCCAAAATCAGATAGCTTAGCTGTATAATCCTGGTTCACACATGTTACCAACATTATAACTTCTTGAAACATTTGATGTAAAACAGAAGAACCAAAGTGTAGGAAAAACATAGATGGTCACATAAACATACCGAATCCAATAATATGTTCGAAGTTTTGAAGTCCCTATAAATTACAGGTCGCTCAGCATTGTGTAGGAAGGCAAGACCTTTTGCTGCTCCATAAGCAATCATCATTCTTGTTGACCATGGTAATGGTACAGATGCTTCTGTAAAATATGCGAAAATGAATAAGGATCTAGGATCACATGATGGACTTACTTGGATCCACAATTAGATGCAAACAAAGAAACTAGTTGAATAATGATAGCATCGACAAGGAAAACAAAAGTATGATGGTATGACAGAAAGGTATATATGGTGTTACTATAGTATTAAGATATTTTTGATAATAACAAGACTAAATATATTATTCTTAAAAACCTATTTTGTTGTGGAGGAAAGATGGAAACAAGGAAGAGGTTTACCTTCAGGAAAGGTTATTAATAGTTTGGTGACCTGTATTATCTTTGCTGCATCTATCCTGTTAATACTGCACCTAATTCTTGTTCAAAGGTTCCATATTCATTACCATTTTTTATAGTTTTTTTTATTTTATTGGGTGGGGGATTGGGACTTAATTCCACCTCATAAAGTTTCTGTACAATAGCTAAAAGTCAATAATCTAGGTAAACAAAGGAAGCGTTGGGCTCTTCAACTAAAAGTCAATAATGGAGCTAGACTGTGTTCAACATTACATAGAAACAATTACCAGATATATATCTTAAATATGGAACAGCCTAAGCTGATGTTAGGTCAGATGAATGATGCAAAAAGGTTACTGTAGATGATAATGTTGGATGACAAAGAACTATCAAATCATGATGATAGCACGGGACAAAAAGAGTATATAATAATTTATCTAGCGCTTGAGGACAAAGAAGATTAGATGACGGTTTACATGTTTGACGGCAAAAGATTTATATGCTAACAATGTGCATGGCATTACAATCTAAGAATGTCAATTTGCAAGTTTTCGATATCAACTGACATCAATAGTTTTTCCATTTTTTTAGCTAAACAATCATAGTGTACTCCAAACTTGTACACTTTTGCATATGGTCATTGGCACAGAACTCAACAACAAAGTTGTTTAGCTTATCAGTTCTTGCATAAGTTTAAGACAACAAATTATTGTCACCTCCGTGATCTAAAAAGTCCATCAAGAACCCTTACTAGTATGAAACTCATATTTACAGTAATTTAAAAAGGCCCGATAGGTATATGTGTATGAACAGAGTTATTCCAGTCATTGTCTTAAAGAAAATCACTACACATTGGATAATCAGATGTTTTATATGTACAAATGACAAGGGTATTCGGTCAAGGTCAACCAAAACATGAGTCTCTAATGCTAAGAATAAGAAGGATTGCGGCGCTACTACAAGGTCAAGTGTGAGTCTCTTACTCAGGTCTTCCTACTTCTATCATGACTACAATCGCAATACTTTCATATAACAATTACTATTGTTTACCATATTGAAACATGTATAAATACTAGCATGAAAGGAAGAACAATAATAACTAGTTAAGTAAAACAAAAAAAGGCATAGAAAATGAACAAGGGTGCATACTACGAAACAAGTGATTCTCGAGGCTTCCCCGAAACATGAACTCATAGACAAGCAACCTGTGATCATCCTCACAACAATATCCTATTAACTTCACCAAATTCGGATGTCTGAGCTGACCAAGGAAATTAACTTCTGTCTGCAATACAATGACACAAGACACTTTCAATTCTACATATCTATCGAAACGTATAATACACAAAAGCAAAAAAAAATTAACAAAAAAAAGGAAAATACGAAGAAATTTGATACAAAAGCTATCGGCACTCACGAGCCATTCTCTGTGGCCTTGAAGACCTTCCTTATTCAGAACCTTAACAGCAACCGGCAGAGATTTAAGACCAACTCTCACATTCTCATCTATATAACCTTTATAAACAGTTCCAAAACCACCTTGCCCCAAAATGTAATCAGACCTAAAGCTTTTAGTAATCGTTTCAAGCTCAAACAACGTGAACGCGATAACATGAGTATACAACAAAGAATTATTTCTCAAATCCTCAATAATGTTCACATTGTTACGAGGTGTGTACGGATCACTCATATTTGAATTAGACCGACTATACTTCTTCTCCAAACCCTGACTTTTACCTGAGTTCGCTTTTAACTGATTACCTGCACGTTAAATTCAATTCGACATAATTTAGTTATCATTAACCAATTCAAATCCAAATAAACGTCGAATTATGAACAGGACGACAAGTAAAACCTAAAATCTCCAAAAGACGATAACCATTACAAACGGCATATCAGTAACCAGTATTTTTACTAACTTGGCAACCATATAACTTGTTACGTCATCAAAACACGAGCCGCTTCATAATCGATTCACAAATCATCAAAACTCAGATACACCGAACAATCGAAACCTAACATTTCTATCATTTCATACATACATTTTATATAATAAATAAGAAATTTCGCTAAATATAGTCCTACTCCTACAGTTCGGTTAAAGTAAATAGGCAAAAATATATACATATATATGATATATACATATATATATATATATATATATATTATTTTCTACTTGTTAACCAAAGCTGCGAAATGAAATTAAAAAAAAAAAAACTTAATCAAATTATAAACACATATAAATAAAATATAAAAATAAGTGCTAAATTCTATCAAAACAATCAATTATGAAATGAAATATGAAAATGTGAGCCCTAGATCTATCAAACAACAGTTTCTGTGTGTGTATGTATATATATATATATATAGTAAAAAGATATTATGAGAACTACTTTTTTATCGAGAACTGCGAGAACCATTTATCATTAAGGGTATTATTGTATTTTAATATTTTATGTTTTCTGATTAATAAATTTATTAAAATAAATCCATATTTCTCTCCTAATGTAACAGACTAAACAAACAGTTATCATTTTTTTTAAATTAACGAACATCATGGTCATCCTTAGTCATTATCTACTTTTGTATTTAATTAAGAAATGATGGATAAAATCATGTTTAATCTTAAATCCATATTAACATATACTCGGTATCATATTCTTCAATTTTTAATAGTATTTGCTTATTTTGTTGGTCTTTTCAAAATTAATTATTTCGTCATTTATTTCAATTATTAGTTAATGAGCATGTATCTTTACGATCATCCTATATTGTTTTTAATCTTTTATATTTTGAAGTCTTTTATCTACATTAAAGTGGTTCAATGCTTTTGTTATGTGTTTTATTTATTACGAGTAGTTTTATGTTCACTCGGAATAAGTTAATTAGATATTATTAAAATTATATTCTTTCTCTTATATTTATAATAACAAATTAATGAATTTTGAGTCTTGATGATTCACATGTAAACAAAGCACCTACACATATCAATTTGCATACATATGCATACAATATGTGCACTTGTTTACACCTATGCATATAAATATATGCACATGTGTACGTCTATGTATACAAATATGCATATATGTGTACAACTATGCATACAAATATGTACACTTGTCTATATCTATGCATACAAATATTTATACCTGTATACACCTATGCATACAAATATGTACACTTATATATACCTATGCATATAAATATGTGCACATGTGTACACTTATATACACAATATATGTACACCATAAAAATATTAAGATTTTATGAGTTTAAGTCAATTTTGTCGTTGTATACATCTATACTTATGCATATACAATTTCATGAGGTAAAATATATGTTCACATGTGTACGCAATTGATATATAATTGTTATTCGCAATTGATATGAAATGGTTACGGGTGATAAATAAAAACGTCATTTGTTAATTTTAAATAAATTGTATAGGTTTAATTTAAAAAGAATAGTAGTTCGCTGGTAATATAAGCTTTCGTAAATCGTAATCATAATTAGTCAATATAATTATATTGAATCCTTAAAAAGTCAAAGGTTTCCATAACTCCACAAATATATGCGTTTTTTCCTCCCCGTTTAAATCTTAATTCCTTTTTTGCCCCTCTTTAATTACTAAATTAATCATTAATCATATAATAATTAATTCAAATATTGCTTATTTATAGCCATTGATCAACATCATCAATGGTTCTAAATAGTTCTCACAGTTCTCGACAAAACATTAGTTCTCGCAATAACCTAACTTTGATTAAATGATTACCATTCCCGATAT
>JANDBE010206743.1:0-13645 GCA_024320915.1 Erigeron philadelphicus
AAATTACCAACACAAACATTCTTTAACTTCCCTGTACATATTCAAGAACTATATACAACTTCCAGCGAACCACCTAGTTGAAAAACCAGCCACCCACCACCACTAGATCCCGCCCCCATTTTTATTTTTCTCCTGGAATTGGAGATTTGGAATCGGAGATATGTAAAAAATGAGGACGGCTCTATTTCAAGTCATAGCCCTTGTTCTTCTTCGACCCATAGATAATGTACACACATATTTCCGATATATTATCTATATTTTTTTCCGACTGCTCTATCCGATTTATCTTTCTTTCAAACAATATATCGGAGATGTTTGTGTGTGTGTGCGTGCGGCTATGATTTGTCCCCATTGTTGGTATTTGTTTTTGAGTTAACCAAGGCAGGCAGGTAGCGATTTCAAAATCTGGAAATTTTATTTCTATCCATTTTTTTGTATGATACAGAAGATACGTGTTATCCATCTAAAACCAAACAACTTGTGAATGAAAAAAATTAATGGTAATAACAAAAAGTAAAAAAAAAAAGGTGGAAACTTTACAAATCAAGAAAAGACAAACCTTGAATTGGATTATAAGAATGGGAATTTGGGTTGTGTTAAAATTTTCTTATCAAAGATCCGACTTCAATAATGATGATGAATTGATCGATGGATGTATATATCATATATGTGAGTAGTATAGGAAGAAGCCATGACAAAAAAGTCAAAGGATTAATGGTGATAGCTTATAATAGTGATAGATAAATGGATACAAATATAGATCGATATATGATCTCCATGGGTTGTTAAGGCACTTTTTTTTATTATTCACTTCACTTGTATCTTTATTTCATATGTATCCCAAAAATTTTGGTGTTATCTTGAGTTTGACGGTGGTGAAGAAGAAAATAAAGAAGAAAGAGAAAGTGGTAAAAAAAA
Source organism: Erigeron philadelphicus (assembly GCA_024320915.1). Taxonomy (NCBI): domain Eukaryota; kingdom Viridiplantae; phylum Streptophyta; class Magnoliopsida; order Asterales; family Asteraceae; genus Erigeron; species Erigeron philadelphicus. The sequence goes on from JANDBE010206743.1 coordinate 919, forward strand.
ATATATCACCAATGGTCCTTTAGAGGTAGGAAAAGACTGAAATGCCTGTTACGTGGGAGCCATGTGGCAGGTTAACGGAGGTGGGTTGACGGTCAAATAGTCAAAGGACGAAACGTAAAGCTTTTCTTCGTATAAAGGATAATCCTTCACGTTTTTGAAGCACAGGGATAAAACGTGACTATTTGAGTAAACCATAGGGACGATTTATGTCGGTTATTTTAATGCGAAAAAATAGGATACCAAAAAGAAAACAAACCTTGATCTACTCACTTTCGAGTTTCAACTACGATTGTTACCATTTTAACCGAATTGCATCTTAGATTCTTAGGCTTACGCACGTGGGGGGGATGTATCGGATTAACGGATTTGCAGAGGCATCTCACAAGAAATCTCATTAATCACCAGTAGCTTCAATTCTTCAAATTAGCTATTAATAAAAACATAATTAAAATATTATATAATCGTAGAGCATAACAACATACTGAGTGAGAGCTTGGTTCTAAAAAGCGATAAGGTTTATTTCCGAAGCGCAAAGCGCTAAACGGAAAAATGACGAGATTTTCGTACGCAAAGCGTATGGTTTAAATATAAATTTATTTATATTTTTATGGGAGTAACAAGTACGCACCTAGTTGCATATTGCTATCAAGATTTTGAGGAGTGGAGGAGATTTATATTTACACATGTGAAAAATAGGGGGAAATTATGAAGGGAATATTTCAAAGCAGTATGTTTTTAGCTGCATTCTTATTTTTTCCATTATTTATATTTAATATATACAACAAAATTTATAAATTATTAATATCTAAAATTTGGATGATTGAAAGATAGGTAGGTAAAGTAATTTTTCTTTCATAATCGAAACATTAATTATTTAAAAGTATAAGGAGATAAAGTTTGGATAATTGAAACATCAATTATTAAAAAGAACCCATGATTACTACTAGAGGAACCCACTCACATATCCTGATATCCAAAGTCTTGTTTTATTATATTTTTACGGGAAATAATTAATCCGTTTAATTAAATAGCCCAATAACTTTTTTAACCATGAAATGATTACTTGTGAAAATATTAAGAACAAAATTAGTAAAAAAAAATTAATGAATACCACATGTCACATTGTAATGTTTTAAGAAGATTTTTAGGTTAATTTTAAAAAAATTTATTAATTTTTTTTTTATTTCTATATCTATATTCCCTTTTAATACAAACTGACATCTTCTATTTTAAAAAAATCAGCATTTGTTTATACCCAAAATACCTCTCCTTAAACAACCCTGGTATCTCATTCGCATCCCACCACCGACACACCCGCGGATCAGAAAGTCGGAGGAATTCACCTCCGAACGTCATTGTCACCCATTTAATCCACCGGCGTCTTTGTAAAAAGGAAACCCATCGATGTTGTGTAATTTCGATTTTGAAAATTGCGTTTCATTCACCCCGATCAAATCTGGTAATTTTCTTTTCTTTTCCATTTTATTTCTTTTTTCTTTTTCCTTATCAGCCATAGCTACGAATAAAAGATACAAATTAGTTGCTAAGCATAGGTGGAACACATTGTATTATTCATCATCGTTTTGCCAATCTTTATGTTTGGTTGTTTATTCTTTTCATTTGCAACATGCCAACATATTGTATCTTTATGATATATTAACTAAGCAACCAAGAAATATATAGGTGGAACCCATCCATTTATTGTTTTATCGTGCTAATATATGTCACTAGCAGTTATAATATAATGATATGTTTCATTCATTGTATAAGACGTGCACATGAATATTACTTTTTTTTGGAATTGGATTTATAAATGTATCACTTTTGACTTTACATACCGGCATTGGTCCAGATTGGCAGAACCAAAACCAAAATAATGAATATGGTCTTACATCATAGGTTTGCACGTCATTTTTTAATGAAAAGTTATTTTAAAATTTTATCAATTTATAACATCTTCGGTGTGGTTTTATGTAAATGTTTCGATCAATCTCGAAAATACAGGTATGTGCGAAAATCTTAGATAAATAGAGTATTATAAAGGTCGATGTCAAATTTTACATAATATCATACACAATAAACGTAATGTTTTCAGGCGTTGGGCTTTGGGCCCAGTTTAGATACTCGTTGTTACAAAAAAAAGTTTAACCATTTCTGAGTTCACTCCAATTGAGCCCAGCAGCCCATATTCACTCTTACCTGATGTATTTTTGGGCCGTGTGAACCCAGCTCCTAGACACCAAAATGAACCCATTTTTTGGGGGCTGCTTTATTTTCGGAGATAGCACACTAGCACAGTACGAGAGAGGGCAGCAGCAGTAGTTTATTTATAGAGATAACTTCATAGATTAGTTTTTAGAATGTCTAGCTCAAACAAAAACCCATTTCTTTTACAATAATAATAATATTAGTATCATCTACATTTTCCATCAAAACTCTTTCACCCATTTTCTCAAAGATTTACACTTTAGAGTTGGAGATTTGAAGGTTTGAAAATTTGGGAAAGAAGAGATTTTACCACCACTTTTGTTTTAGTGCTAGAGATTTAAGTGTATCTTCTGACCTTTTTAATTATCTATTCTAATTGTAATACATTGAATGGATATATGTCTATGCAAGATTTGTGATGTTTTATATGATAATATGATTATCATTATTGAGTAAATTATATTTGTGTTTGTTTATATGACTTGAACTCTTTTTGTAATGATTAAATAGTGGTTGATGGATTGATTAAATCGGAGATTATAAATTTTGACTTTTGGAGTCAAAGTTTGACTAGTCATTTGTTAGGATTAACATCGTAGGTGGGTCTCATTTGCAATTGAACGACTGATTTCAACCCCATTTATTAATAAATAATTGTTTTAGCAATTGTTTGTTGCGGGGATATTGAACGCGAAACCAAATATTAATTTTGATTATGATTTGTTGAACTTAACTTTTTCAAGATATAAAATATGATGCTACTAGGAATTTAACCAAAAAGTGTGTACATGTTTTATTGAGGTTTGTTTTGTTATAAATAAAAGGCACTCATTTTATGATTGAATGAACCAACTGAGTCGTTTTTAATGCTTAATAAAAGGGATACTTGTGACTAGAATTAACGAATTTGTTGATAGTGGTAGTCTAAAATTGAAATTTGCTATTAAACGAGCAACTTCAAAATAGTAAATGAAAATTTTGGCTTAATTTGTCAATCCGTTTTGTATCATTATATATTGTTCAAACACTATCATTGTGATTGATCTTGTTCTTTTATATATTTGCTTTTTATGTTTATTTCTTATTTGCATTTTATGTTGTCTTTAGTTAGAATCAAACTTTCATCACTTTTCAAAACTTAAATAGGTAATTTACCGTATCCTTGTCGACATTCAAGTCATACTTACCTTATATTTGTATATCTGGTTAAGTTTTGACTTTCCATCAATTCCATTTCATTTTCCACATTTTTTATTGACTGTAACTTGTTGACTTTTCAACGACATTTTCGGGGTCTCTTCGGAACCCCATTAGTTGATAAATTGTTTTGAAATTTCTTTATTGTGGGAATAATGAACGTGAAATTGAATTCTAATTTGACTACGATATGTCAAAATTGTTTTTCTCAACTAACAGGATGATGATACTATTGAAAATGCATCCACTAAATTACACATTGGGGTTTGGTAATAACTTAATGGACTTAATATAACATCTCTTAAACCAATTACGTATTTTGATTGACGTCGTACATATTGGGTGAGGATATAACTGTGGGCAACTCATAAATTTTCTTTGGATTGCATACAGATTCAGTTTTTTATTTATCATGTAGTAAAACAGTAGTGTTTCCACTCTGAGAATGTACTTATTGATATGAACATAAGTAACTCGTACAAGATGTTCATCCATACAGAATAACTTGGGACACAAAGTTAAAAAACAAGAGGTGATTCAGAGAATAGCCTATGATGATGACATTTTTGGTGTGGTTCTTCAAATGCTATGGAAAGGATCCTGACAAAATAAAAACACATACATGTTAATATCTAGCCTAACTGATCCTTAAGGTTAAGAATGATTACAAGTTAGAATACTACCTCATCATGGCGGATGTGTTGGATATTGGCACTCTTGGAGACGACCTACTTCCGAGCTTCTCTTATTAATGACGGTGGTTGATGTGGGGAAACATATTTAACATGTAATCCACATTTCTCCACTTGATTACCTGATTCCTTCTTAAACTATTACGAGTACAGGAATAAGTTTCCATTTATGAAGTTGAATATAGATGATAGATAGTAAACGAATCAGTTACCAGCTCTGTAGTGATATCTTTTGGCAGGAATCCAGGACTGACTACTGCACTTAGAATCAAACACTTATCATCGCATTTCATGTCTTGAGGTGCCTCCTCTTGAGCTTGCATTGTAACTGAAAATTTAGGACTCGAGTGTTAGCCAACAAATAGGACATAAACACGCGCAGTTGAAAATAGTCGGAAACTAACATGAAACATCTTTAGTAGAGTAAGGCAACAAAACCCAAGCAGTTGGATCGGCAGTATACTTATCTGGTTTCGTAGTTCTCACCTGAAATTCAGCCACAGCAAAAAACAGCCCTTAAAACTTAGCTCTCGATGTTTTTCTGTATTCCTGAAGCTCATAGTTGTAATAATAATAATACTCTTACCTTAAATGCTACAGGACTTCCAATTTTATTCTTTAGCTGCAGCGAAATTGTGCTACTCTTCATCAATTCAACTATAACACGCACAATGGGAATGAAACTAATCACAATCACCATTTGAAATAGGAAAGGATAATAAGATTGAGCGCGGATCGAAATTAGCTAGTTCAAGAAATGAATTAAATATATCACAATCTTTTACATGGAAATTGAAGCTCGTGGGGTTCGATACTAAGAAGCTCGCCCTTACTGCTTTCTTGAAAGTGAGCATTGAATGAATTCTCAACGGATACCTAAAGGTAGCAAGTTAATCGTAACTTGAAGTTGGCAGATAAGTATAGGTTATGCAATTAACAATTCAGGCAAAACCACATCAGAAAAAAAGAGAAAAAAAAATCACAATACTGTAAACTCTATGTGGTTGAGTTGATATATACGTCTTGGGTAGATTATTGCCGTTGATTATTGCAACATTTTGATATGAGTAAGTAACACCCAATGTCACAGGTTTTGGGTCCCAATACCTTGATGGTGTATGGGGGAGGTTGAGATGTAGACAGCCTTATCTCTACATTGGTAGAGAGGCTGCATCGAAGTTCTGTCTAAATGATAGAAAAGAACCTCTGGTGTTTTCATCTCAATTCTCAAGTAGCAAGCGTGTTAACTACTTGATCAAACCATACTATTTTTATTGCAACATTTTGATATGTACATTAGAATATTTCTATAATCATATCAAAATTACTTACAACATTAGATTTGCTCGAATTTACTGCCCCAACATCAGGCGTTGAAGTATAAGAGTTGCTTATATTCATTGTCCGAGCATCGTACATTGAAGTCGTTGGATGGACATCCTCTGTGTAGTCTTCTATTGGTTGTAGCAATGGTCGTTTAGGAGCAACAAAACTAACATTTATTTTGCATTCCCCAACTTGATTACCTGATTCCTTTTGAAACTATTGCATAATAAATTAAATAAGTGTCTGTATAACGCATTAACGACTTAATACTTAATAACTTGAATACAATCTGATAGACTAATCTTATTTACCAGCCCTCGAGTAATATCTTTTTCTGTGAATCCTGGGCTTACAACAGCACTTTGTACCATAAAGTTATCGTTGTGAAGCATGTCATAATCAGGATCTTCCGTTTGAGGTTGCATTGTAACTAAACGATAGTAAAGGCCAGGGTTAGTCAGTCGGTGGTGTGAACTTTATTTTCCCTTCTATATATAGTAAATAGTCACGTATGGTCTTATCAGAGATAATAACAGGAAACAAATTAGCAAAAGAGTCGACAACTAACATTTGATTTGGCGAGTAGATTGAGGCAACAAAATCCCGACATGGGGCTGAGCAGCATATGTATTCGGTCTTGTACTTTTCACCTGAAACTGATTAACAAGAGAAAACATGAACGAAAAGGAAAAACTTTCATTATCCGGGGTTGTTTATGTGCGATAAAACAATCATCAAATAAACTTTGGCCTTTTAGTAACATATGTTTTTCTTAGTAACGACTAAATGTAAAGCTTTGTGCATATTATCACCCTTCTTTTAAAAGTGTCACTAAATTTTTTATAAAGGGATTCAGTTTAGTTGTGATGTGACTGACTTTTTCTGTGAATGTGTGATCTAGGGGTGTTTATAGGTCTGGTATCTCGGGACGGATAATCAGAACCAAATAAAAAATCAGGTTGACCCGAATGGGCATTCTAAATATAACTAACAATTCATATAATGGCATATGGGTTCAAGTTAGTTGTTCTCTTGTTTGGGTCACCCTCAAACAGAATAATAGTCTCTCTGCCAGCCCTGTGATCACAAATCTTATGTATATAAATTCCATATAATAGCTCGTAAACTCGACATGCATAACAATAACAAAAAATGATGTCAAAGCCAAATAGTAACGACAATACTTTAAACGCGACGGGATCATATGTTCTGTTCTTTAGTTGCATTGTAGTTGAGGCTTCCTTCATCGATTCGACTATGTAGTACACAAGAGATTAAAATTTCATAAGAGATAGGGCAACAATTTTGAAATGGAAAGGCTTGTTATGCGATAGTTCAAGTAATACAAATATTGTAAATCTTACATTGGAAACAAAGCTCTCGAGGTTTGACACTAAGAAGCTCTCCATTGATAATGACCTTTTCATTTTCCTGAAAGAATTGAGAGGAAAATGAATTGAGATTACTATATCATTAGTCACCTCAATTATCCAAAGGTCGTATTTAGTTGTAGCTGGAAACAAGCTCAAGAAATTTTTACTTGAAATCGCAGCGAATTCTCAAGGTCTCTCACGACCTCGGTCATTAATGGGCGTTGGGCATTATCCTCAGCCAAACATTGATAAGCTATTTTTGTAAACACCTCCATAGATTTAGGATTTATTTCATCCTTTATCTTTGCATGGATGAAATCCTTCATTTTATCTTGCTTGTAGCAATCTCGTGCTAATGTTGCAAAAGAGCAACTATTTGTGTAGCTGGTACACAATCTTCCACAAAATACTTCAAATAACACAATACCAAAAGAGTAAACATCCGACTCTTTTGTTAATAATCCGCCGTTTATATAATTTGGATCACAATATCCGGTTGTGCCTACAGCTTCGGAAACAAGAAATGTGTTTTCTTGGTTAGCAGGACCAATTTTGGACAGACCAAAATCGGAGATCATGGCTTTCCAATCTTCATCTATCAAGATGTTTGAACTCTTGATGTCACGGTGCAATACTCTTTGTTGGGTCCCGTCAGGATTATGAAGGTATACTAACCCGCGAGCTGCCCCAATGCAAATATTAAGAAGTCGGACCCATGTAAGACCACCACCGAGATACCTGTCGAGGCTACTTCTAGATGCATATTCATACACAAGGATTTTTTCTTTGCTTTCATCACAAAACCCCAAGAGAGAAGCAACATTTGTATGTCTGTAGTGTGAAAGCAGCATAATCTCCTTCCAAAACTCTCGATCACCTTGTCCAAATCGACGATCTAAAACCTTTATTGCAACCGTGGTATGCCGCCCCTCGGATTGCACGAATTCTCCCTTGTACACTTTTCCGAATCCTCCTGCCCCGATGCAATTTTTTATATGAAAGTTGTCGGTTGCTTTGTTAATTGCTCTTAACTTAATTTTGAGGTGATCAAACTTGGCGCTTAAAGCCATGTTTTTAATGATCGAGAGAAAGAAAGAAATAGGATTGGAAATTCAGAATGCAGATCTAACAATTACAAATCTAGCTATATACAAGACCTCGGATAACCTAACATTATATATGCTCAGCAAGCCATATTTCTGCTCCGCAACCCCCATGTGATGTACTTAAATTATCAGAGTCACCAATTTATATATTCCTACATAATATATATACTTAGACAGTGAAGGCTAGATAAATTATCTGGAGTTATCCCTCGTTTTACTTCAGGTCATAAGTTTGACTTTCTAGAGTGACATGTCTTAAGAGTTTTTCCTTTAAATCACTTGTAACGGCTTCTACATTTTGTAGTCCAGAACTTACGGTAAGGTCTCGTGATGTCCAATACTGGCTGACCGTTAATATCTCTGTATGCGCTATAGATATAAGTAGTGTGTATATGTAATCCATTAATTAAAAAGGTGTCATCTTCAAAACCATAAACCAAAAAATGCCATCAAAACCTTCTACTCTAAACACACAAGTGCTATCAATACTAGAGAAAATCAACCACCTGAATCATCTCAAACAACTTCAATCATATCTCATCACTACAGGCCATTCTCAACACCAGTTTTTCTCCTTCAAACTTGTCAGATTCTGCGTACTCTCTCTATCCAACCTCAGTTATGCTCGCTCAATTTTTACTTCACTTGTTTCACCAAATGTCTACCTTTATACAGCCATGATCACAGCTTATTCATTGTATTCAGACCACGATTCTTCGCTTTCTTTATACCGTGATATGGTTCGAAAAAAACAGCCGAAAGTTAGCCACTTTATATACCCACATGTGTTAAAATCTTGCCCTGAGGTTTTGGGGTATAATGGTACGAAAATGGTGCATGCCCAGATTGTTAAAACGGGTTATGGTGAGTACCCAGTTGTCCAAACGGGTTTGATTGATGCGTATTCGAGGTTTCTTGAAGATATTGGTGTTGCACGGTTACTGTTTGATGAAATGTCTGAGAGAAATGTTGTGTCTTGGACTGCGATGATTTCTGGGTATACTAGAGCTGGGGATATGGTGAATGCGGTTGAGTTGTTTGAACAGATGCCGGATAGAGATACACCGTCTTGGAATTCGATAATAGCTGGGTGTACTCATAATGGGATGTTTTCGGAAGCTGTTAAGCTTTTAAGGAGGATGATTTTGAATGGAATGAAACCTAATTTTGTTACGGTTTTATGTTCACTTTCGGCATTTGGACATATGGGCATGTTGCAGCTAGGGAAATCGACTCATGGTTATATACTTAGAAACGCGCTTGGTCCTAATTCTCGTATTGCAAACGGGTTGGTTGATATGTATGGAAAATGTGGGAGCTTGAAAGAGGCGAGGATAGTTTTTGATGAAACGTCAAAGAGAAATTTAACCTCGTGGAATTCCATGATTAATTCTTACGCACTACATGGCCAAAGTGAATCAGCACTAATGGTCTTCGAGGAAATGATGCAACAAATTGTGATACCAGACTCTGTTACATTTGTAGGGTTATTAAACGCTTGTACACATGGTGGCTTAGTCGAAAAGGGTCGTTCTTTTTTCAAGTCCATGGTTAGCGATTTCAATATCGAGCCTGACATTCATCATTTGGGGTGTTTTATTGATCTTCTTGGTCGAGCAGGCCAATTTGACGAAGCAATGGAAGTTATAGCATCAATGAAAACCCCACCTGATGAAGCAGTATGGGGTTCTCTGCTAAACGCCTGCAAGATTTATGGCCGAATGGATTTGGCTGAGATCGCAGTCAAGAAACTAATTGAAATCGATCCCAACAATGGCGGATATGGCACGATGTTAGCCAATATATATGGAGCACTAGGGGAGTGGGATAAGGCAAGAGGGGTATGGAGAACATTGAAGGAGCAAAAGGCTTATAAGATACCAGGTTGTAGTTGGATTGAAATGGATAATCAAGTTCATCAGTTTTATTCTACAGATGATTCTCATTCTAAAATAGAGGACATACATTTGACCTTGGAAAGCATATTTGGATTCTCTGATGAAAACATATTTGATCATCATACATTGCCACTTATTACAGGTAACCCTTGACCATGGATTCTAAGCGTAGATATGATTTTGATATTTGTTATAAAAGCTTTAGATATAGGATCGAGTTTCCAGCGCTAAATATAGGATCAAGCTTTCAGCGAAAGTTATCAGGGTAGATGCTTGCTTTTGAGTTAAGAAATCAGTTAAATTCAGATCATTTGCAGAAGTTTTGACCTCTTATACGTTATGCAGAGTGAGTTTGAAATAGCAAAGATTTGTATTGATGATTTTATAATTACATAAGTTAATTAAAGTAACATCATGTTCTTTCTTTAGTTTGTGCTCTCCATGACATCACTTATTCATCTGTAATTAATAAAGTTTTATACTAAGTAATTGATTTTATCATGTCAAATTAGATAATCACTTTCTTTTATTATCCTTTTGCTTTTAACAGCTTAAGAGAATATAATTTATCGATGGAGAAACCTATCCTTGTTATATATAACGAAGACTTCTTATCTTCATAACCTTCGAAAATGTGTCAATACACTTGTCCTCCTCTATTAATCAGATCGATTGTTTAAAAACTTGATACGTGGCTATGAAAAAAAGGCATCCAGTTTCCTTTCCTTGGAAGCTATGTTATCATGTAACAATAAATTAAATTATATATGTATATTATAATGAATATTTTGTGGAGAACGTTAACATGCTGATTGAGACCAAAAATTGGAATCAGCGTTCAAGTATATTATACATGAACCTGGCCACATCATTTAATTTCCCTTCTTTGGTTTCTATTACACAATAGAATCAATCAATCCATCATCATTTCTCTTGCGTTTTGCATATATATTCCATATATCTTGCATTATTATTACATATACACGTACACACGTGCACATTCTATAATCATTAAGAAATTAAGGCAACAAATAGAAAAAATTAAAGATGAGAACGATGGGACAAACAATGATGTCAGGAGGAGGAGGATGGAGACAATTACATGACACGGATTCATCATCATCATCAAATAGTAATGATAATGATGATGTTCATATTAATTATCCTCTCATTTCTGCTCTTCTAGCTTTCGCTGTCGCTCAATCCATCAAGGTCTTCACCACCTGGTATGCATGTATCTTGTTTCTGATTCAGATGCGTTTAAATTAATTAATGATTTGTGATTTCCTTTTTTTTTGTTATACATTCATAAAACATGTCAAAACACATGTTATCTTATTTGTTCATGTGTAAATGGTATAGACTCTTCACATGTGAACAAAATCCAATCACATGTGAAATAAAATGTAATTTTGTGGTTTTCAACCTTTTTTGGTTTATATTTGCCCCAACATCACTGTTCTAAAATCATGGTAGTTCTCGCAGTTTAAGTTTTTTGTGGTTCTTGTTTGAACTTTTCATTATATATGTGTTTTTTAATTGAAAGATAGTTTAGCATACGTTTAAAACATATTGTTAACCTCTTAATGAAATCAGAAGCACACTTTACATAGATTTCAGCTTCTAAGTGAAGCATCATCTTGTATCCGTTTGAGTTTATGCAATTTACTATATTGTTTTAGCTGGGTTTAAATTATCATACCTTCTCTTTTGTAGTATTTTCAGTCGATCAATGTAACATTTTGTATCTGGCTAATAGATCAACAAGTCATTTATGATTATTTCATGTTGGCTTGTTTGAGTTCGAGGTTTTGGATGAGGACTTTGGTTTATGTGTTACTCATAATATATGTATACACACACACACACACATACACAGATTTTTTTAAGGTTCATATATTTTTCTGATTTAAGGATAGTTTACGAAAACTGTTGATAGCTTTATAATACTACATTCGAAACAAATATAGCCCCTGGATGATTGAATCTTTGACATTAATTTCAACATCTGCTTGGACTTTAACATTGTATAAGTTTCATCTATTTCATATCATTGTTAATTAACTCAAAAAGTACTGGTTGCTCATCCCCCTGTCTCTTGCCGCTACATATATAGCCCGCATAATTCAACAAGTTATAAATTCTTTTATGTCCTAATAATCATATAACTGTCGTAGATATTCAGGTATAAGGAAAAACGTTGGGACTTAAAGCAACTTTTGGGATCAGGTGGCATGCCATCATCCCATTCTGCTACCGTTACTGCTCTAGCTGTTGCTGTTGGTTTTCATGATGGCATTGGCGGCACCACATTTGCAACTGCTCTGATATTAGCTTGTGTCGTATGATCTCTTATTCTCTCTCTCTTTAACGTTTCAATAAAGTTCCTTTCATTTCTGCTATTGTTCATGATATGCATCTTCTAAAATATATAAGCAACGTGAAATCTGGAATTATCAATACCACAAAAAGATAGATAATTACTTTCTAAGTTTGCACATTACAACATGGGGATGTTTGAAGCATGTGCCTGTGGTGGTCTCTGCCTAATTAATGACGATTTTTTGTATGATTTTGCATGATTGTGCTCACAGCTTTAGGAATAACTGAAGTCCGATTACTTTTTAATATATGCTCATTTGATGAAAGACATTTTCTTAGGAAAAGGCTGATTTGAACTGGAACTTTGCATGAATCTTTATCTTTATATATACTATAAGGCAACTGACCTAAACTTAATTGACCAATCACAATCTTGGATTTCATTAAATTGAGATTTTAAACATGTGATTAAATTAAAGTTTTATACAAGCCGATCAAGTTGGCTAAACTAATTTAGATAGATTATAGTTCTAAATAAGTCAACATAATTTGGATAAACTATAATCCAGTTATTATAAAAGTAAAGTCCACCCATTGTATTATAT
>JANDBE010206974.1:0-13643 GCA_024320915.1 Erigeron philadelphicus
GACTTATATCGTTGTATTAAATGTTCATGAATTATGTTAGAGGTTGAGATGTATTTAATTATTCTTTTACGAATTTGACGGATTGTTAATCGGTAAAGGGGAAAGTTTTGTTATCGGCCGTTTGAACAGTGAATTTTTCATTTTAATCGTAGCTACGCGCGCTAGGCCATCATTTCCCGGATGAAGTTCGGTGACGCGAGCGAGTGACCACAATGTGGGTGGCAAATTGTCATCCTTGACTATGACAATGTCACCAACATTGATGTTTGGTTTTTGTTGTAACCATTTTGGACGTTGTTGCAGCATGTTGAGATAACTGGTGCTCCATTGTTTCCAAAAATCTTGTGTGATTTTTTGAATGTATTTGTATTTTTGTAAATTATTTAAGTTTTTGTCTGAATGGTTTCTATCAGGCAATACATTGAGTGGACCTCCAATGAGGAAATGTCCCGGTGTCAGAACATCGAGATCATTTGGATCAGATGTCATTGGACATAGAGGTCGTGAGTTTAGACAGGCCTCCACTTGCGTTAGTAAGGTCGAATATTCTTCAAAAGTGAGTTTCGCTGTGCCAATCGTTCTTTTGAGGTGGTGTTTTAGAGATTTTACTCCTGCCTCCCACAAGCCACCAAAGTGGGGTGAAAGTGGAGGATTAAAATGCCAAGTCGTGTAGTGTGTAGCCAAGGTTTTAGAAACCGTAGACGTCCATTCTGATGTTATAAATTTGCTGTCTCGTTTGAGATCATTGTTTGCACCTTTAAAATTCGTACCACAGTCACTATATAAATTTGTGCATATACCTCGTCTGGCGATGAATCTCCTGTAAGCGGTTATGAAAGTTGCTGAGGTTAGATCACTGACTAGTTCAAGATGAATCGCCTTTGTGGATAGGCAAATGAAAACGGCAATGTAACCCTTTGTAAACTTGTTGCATCTACCTTTCCACATTTTGATCTCGACAGGACCAGCATAGTCGACTCCAGTATTTGTAAAGGGTCTTGCTACTGTGACTCGTTCTGTGGGAAGACTTCCCATTAGCTGGTTTTGCATTATGGCATCATGTCTATGACACCTTACACATTTGTGTATCGTGGATTTTACAAGTCGTTTAAGGTTGGTTATCCAGTAATAATTTCTAATATCTGCCATCATAAGTTGCTGTCCACCATGTAGTGTCCGTTGATGAGCATCGCATGCAATTAATTTAGAAAAATGATGTTGATCATTGAGGATGATTGGATGACACTGACTATACGAGAGACGTGAGTTTTGAAGTCGACCACCTACACGTAAAAGACCGTTTTTATCAAGAAAAGGATTTAAATTCAAAATTCCACTTCCTTTCGGTATAGCTTTGGATTCATGTAATGCCTTGATTACATCATAAAATAATTCATTCTGTACTAATTTGATAATTTTTGTTTTAGCTAGATCTAATTCTTCAATAGTAAGAGGATTGTCTTGTAGCCCCATTTTTGGTTCTGATTTTATGTTTGATCGTATGTTAGCTATGTATCGTTGCCATATTGCAACGATTCGAATCAATCGTCTCAACTCAGAAACTCTCCTTAAAAAACTTATGTCTGGTGCAACAAAATAAACTGCAATACGTGAGAAGTTGGTTGTGTTGGTTTTGGCTTTATTTTTTGTTTCTTCTTGTGTTTTGAAGGTATTTTCTGCTGAGTGATCTTGAATGTTGAAGTTTTTTAGAAATTTTGGTCCACTCCACCACATCTCATTGTTGATAAGTTCTTCAGGTGTTAATCCTCGCGATCCCAAATCTGCGGGATTATGTTTGGTGTTGACATAATGCCAGGATTCAATATCGGTTAAGTTTTGAATTTCGCTTATTCGATTAGCAACGAATGTAGTTCGTGTTGATGGGCATCCTTTAATCCATGCTAAAGTTATCATGGAGTCGGTCCATGCATATGTTTTAATATTTTCAAATTGCATGGCTTTAGTAACTCTCAGAATAAGTTTAGATAGAAGTAATGCCGCACAAAGTTCGAGTCTTGGTAATGAAATGCATTTAATTGGAGCAACTCTTGTTTTAGATGCTATTAAATGTATTTTTTCATTCTCGTTTTTTATAATTCGCATATAGATTACAGCTGCATAGGCCTTTTCTGAGGCATCACTAAAGCCATGCAGCTCCACCACGGACGAGGTTTCATAATCAATCCACCGTGGTATTTTAATTTTAGAAAGACTTGAGAGTGTACAGCGAAGATCTATCCAAGATTCTTCGATGTCCTTTGGTAACGGTGTGTCCCAAGATAGATTTCTTTTCCAAAGTTGTTGGAGAATAAGTTTGGCCTTCACGATAGAAGGCGAAATCCATCCCAATGGGTCAAAAAGACGAGCGATATCTGCTAGAACAGATCGTTTTGATATAATTGACTCCTCAGGTAAGTTGATTTTGAAGCCGAAGTAGTCTTGGCCAGGGTGCCATTGAATTCCTAACGTTTTTATAGAATCAGTTGATTCAAAGTTAAGAGGAAGATTAATCTCTCTATCATTTTCAGGAATTCCTTTCATAACCGTTTCTGAATTACTGGCCCATTTTCTAAGAGGAAATCCTGCTTCTTGTAGAGTTGCTACAATGTCTTTTTGCATTTTTATGGCTTCATTTTCATTGTCTGATCCATACATAAGGTCATCGACAAAAAAACCATCTACTATTGCCTTAGCTACATTAGGATTTTTATGTTTAATATCTTCAGCAAGCTTTAATAAAGTGCGAACAGCTAAAAAGGGAGCAGAAGCTGTTCCAAAGGTGACTGTCTTCAAGCAATAACTTTTTATGTGTTCATGTGGTGATGATCTCCATAAAATCATTTGATATGGTGTATCTTCTTGAGCCATCCAAATCTGGCGATACATTTTACTTATATCTGCCACTAAGGCAATCTTGAATTTTCGCCATCTAGCTACAAGATCAATTATATCGACTTGAAGACGTGGGCCTACCAAGAGACACTCATTTAGTGACAAACCATTTAATTGTTTTGCACGATCCATCAAAAACTACCCTTAGTTTGGTGGTCGTACTAGCTGCTTTTAACACGGCATGATGTGAAAGATAATAGGAATTACTTAGGTCTAATTTGTCTTCCATCTGAACTTCTTCCATGTGACCCAAGGTGAGATACTCATTCATGCAATCAACATATAATTTTTTAAAGTTGTTGTTTGTGTTCATACGTTTTTCTATTTGTAGAAATCTTGCCATTGCAGCCCGTTTGGAATTTCCTAAAACTGGCCTTTCGTTGTTTTTAAATGGTAGGCGTACCTCGTATCTACCATCCGCTCTTCGCTTGGATGTGTCTAAGAAATGTTTTTCACACATTTGTTCATCTTCTGTAAGTTTTCTCTCATCGAGGTTTTCTTCAATCTCCCAAAACTTAGTCAGTTGTACATCCAAGTGTGTGTGATGGCTATGAATTGTGGTTGGACGTTTCTTGAAATGGATTTGTCCGGTTAAAATCCAGCCCAGTTCAGTTAATTGAGCTACAGGTGTTCCTGTAATTCCCTGGTGTATTGTATGTTGGATCGGCTAATACCAGATTTGATATATGAACAAAATCGGATGCATCGATTTTCTGGGTTGGCAATGTATTGGTTAAGTTATTGAATACTAATGCCCTAACATCAATAGAGAATTCAGAATTGTTTAGTGCGAATATTTTGAAATTTACTTCATATTTTGATGTTCCAGTTTCTGTGTTACCTAGACCTTTTACAATGGCGTGTGTTTTATGTTTTTTAAGTTTTAAAATCTGAGCAGCATTTTCGGTTATGAATGTTGCTTGAGACCCTGGGTCTATAAGTGACCTTAAAATGTGTTGAGTTCCATTTGGTTGGAATACTTTGACAAGTGCAGTAGCTAATAAGGAATGTGATTGCATTTGATTAAAATTCGTGCTGTAATTTCTTGTTTCTGCATTAGAGCAATGTGGTTGTGGTTCAGTATTTATGAAATCTTGATTGGTTTCTGCATTATGTGTGATAAAATGAGTTTGTTTAAAATTGGTTGGATTTGATTGTTGTGTGTGGGATTCAATATGAAGTAAGGTGTGATGCTTGAGGCCACACTTATAACATCGATTTGTGCTGCTGCAAGCTGACGCATGATGATCGTAGCCCAAGCAGTTAGAACAAATTGAATGTTGTTTTATAATTTCAGTACGTGACTTTGCATCTAACTTCAAAAACTTTCTGCAGTGACGAGTACTATGTGGCAGTTTACAAATTCGACAACAAAATTTTGTATTATTGCTTTCTGGATGTGTATGATGGGATAATTGTATGTTTTTTCGAAAGGGAATTGTTGTTGTGGAGTTCTTTGAACATTCATTCAAATCCAAAATATTTTCGAGGGAATTGAAACGACCTTCTATAAACGACAGGAAGGTTTTCCAGTCGGGTAGACTTTTTGTTGACCCAAGTTTGTTTTCCCAATCTTTTTGTGTTTGGTATGGTAATTTTTGAAAAATTATAAAAATTAAAATTGAATCCCACACATCTACTGGAATTCCTAAGTTTGCGAGAGCGTGAACACATTCAATACTTTTATCGTGGAGTGCTTTAAGAGATTCAGCCGATTCGATATTTAGTTTTCTTTGTTCCAAAAGATTCTTAATTTGGGTATTTACAAGTTTACGTTTATTTTGAAATCTATCCGTGATGATCTGCCAAGCAGAATCATAGCTTTTACTTTCTATAGGTAAATGTTGAATTAGACGAGCAGCATCACCCGTTAAGGAAGTTTTTAAATACTGTAATTTTTGAATTTCGGAGAGATCTTCATTTTTATGTATTAAATTTTCGAAAAGATTATAAAACTCAATCCAATCTTCAAATTTTCCCGAAAAAGGTTCAATTTTTATACGTGATAAGCGAATATCTGAATTATACGATTTTGAAGTATTGAAATTGTTAGTGTAATTCAAGGCACAAGAGTCCATAGATACAGTGGCCTTTTCTTCTATAATCTTGTCTTTATCATCGTTTAAAATACCGATATATTTGTAATAAATGAGTTTAAGTTTTAAAAAAATTTCATCGGTGAAATATGCTTCTTTTGAAGCGTCGGACACACTATTGACAATAACGGCGTGATCTTTCTTTGCCCGAGAAAATATGTCTTCAACATCTTTCATACACGCGTTAACATACCCTTTTGATTTTCGCGACGAGGTTTCTTTTACATAGTCTTCGTAACCACTAGACAATTCGGCTAATATAAAGCTCTGGCCTTCAATTAATTTTATTAATTTCGACATAGTTTTACCAGAAAAAAAGTTTTTGGTGATTTATATAGGTTATTGTTTCTTTTTTTTTTTATTTTAGATGAAAAAAAATTTATTCACAAAGAAAATATACATATATATCAGATAATAAAGTATATTTATGAGATTTAATTTATCGTTTTGTTAAATCTTATGGTTATTTGATGATTTTACCTTAATAATCATATACTTTGGTGCTCGTTCTTGGGTACAGCTAATAAGGTGATCCTTAACTGTCCTTTCAACCAACATCGATTTCTTATAGTTGTCTTAACTGTGACTTTGAGTTGCAACTTCCACTATAGTTGATTGGGTTTTTTCGTTTTCTTTTATGCCACTTCAGATTCGTATATTAGTTTTTTATTCTAAGATATGTATTTTGTTTTTCAGTTTTTAAGTTCTTTGATAGTTTGTTTTTTTTTTTAGTTTATTTTTAACACTTGTTTTTACTTAATTTAATTTATAAGGCGCTTTAAATATTCAAAAAAAAAAACTCGAAGGACCATGTTTCTTAGTAAAGTTGTAACTACGAAATTAAATTGACCAAACGTTTATTTAAGTTGAATAGTAAAAAAAAGATGTTATTTAGAACGTTATAAAAATCGAACCACTTTATTGATTTTATACTGGAGGTAGAATGATTTAAAATCATCTGTCTGAAAACTTTACACCTCGCATTTCAAAGTTACATGAATGTCAGCTGTGAATTTCTTATGTAATGAGAGGTTATTGACTTTGATACATTTACATTCTAATTCATCTTTGAAAATATTAATATTAATACATTTGCATTGTTTTACATGTTTTACAGAGATATACTAATACTTGCACTACTCATACTAATCTTAATTCTATTTATTTCACTTTTGTAATATGAGGAAAAGAGATAACTATATCTTTAACTAATATAACTATATCGAATCTGTAAATCGTAAATCTGTAAATCGTAAATCTAATCTGCACAGTTTGACATTTTCATTTTTTGACAGTTTAATGTTTTTAATGTTGTTCTTATTTGCATGTGTTTTATTTTTGTTCATTAATTGATTTGTTTTTTGATTTAAATTAAATTATTAGAAATAATATCTTTATCTTACATATATAAATAATCTTAAAAGTTCTTCATAAATATAATGCGTGAACAAAAACATATGCATATTGCAAAAAGTCTGTTGGGGATCAACAGTATAGGTTCTATTGAAATTATTTCATTGGTGTCTACATATTCAGGGTTAATGAATGAAGTACTAGCTCCTGTATCTATTAGAAATTTTAATGGGCGACCGAAAGGTGAAGAAAGGTTTATGTACGGAAGAACACTTCCGGCTGTGTTAATATCTATGTAGCCAGTTGGTCTGTCGAGGCTTGTGCATAAAAATTTTCGTCATCCAATTCGTGCATTGTATTTAGTAGATCAGTATCTTGTTGATCAGGTATGTCGTTATAATAGTAGTACGAATCTAATTGCTGGAAGTTTATTGGATCGTGAGAAGGTTCTTCGTTAGTCAAGGAATTATCTTGTTCTTGGGGAGTAGTTATATTGTTTAATTCCTGTTTTTTAAAATTCTGTGGTTGGTTGGGTCTAGGAAAAGAAGATGGAAATGGTTGAGTAAGACGAGTTACTCTAGTGGAGCCAAGTTCCATAGGTTCGGGTATTTTTGATTGGTTCGGTGGAAACTGTTGGGGTTTCTGAGGATAACGTTGGGAAAATGGCTGTTGTTGGAATTGTGATTGGTTATTTTGGTTTTGCATTTTAAAATTTGGTTGGTATTGGGGATATTGGTGTTGAGGGTTTTGTGATTGGTTATTTGGGTTATGAGGTTTAAAATTTGATTGGTATTGGGGGTATTGTTGTTGTGGGTTATATTGTTGGGGTTGTGGTCTTATTTGATTGGACGAGTTATATGATTGGTTGAATTGTTGGGGTCTTATCTGATTAACCAAATTATATGAGGAGTTAACAGGTTGTTTATGTAAATTTGTTTTTGAGTAAAATATGTTTTGCTCTTGAATACAAAACGCAAAGGCTTCTGGTAGGGTGTTGGGTTTCATTGCGCGAATGGTTGAACCAAGAGGTTCTCGTAAGCCCACTAAAAAGGTGTTAAGGCACATTTCTTCGTATAGTTTATTTTTTGCTTTAATAACACTTAGATCTGTGTCGTGAACTTTTACATGGTTACTTATTGCAGCAAATATTTCGATAATTTTGCTGTAAAATTGTTCGACGCTATTCTGGTGTTGTTTAAGATTATGCAGATCCCTAATTAGAGAGGTTTCATTTCTTTTATCACTATAATGTAGGACTAAGTTACTTCTTATTGAAGTCCACTCAAGTGGGGTACCGTACATGTTTAGTATTTCATTGGCTGGTCCAATGATCTTATTGCGGATAGCACGTAAAAGAATTTTGCCTTGGATTGTACCATCTACTTCGGGGATAAGAGTTAATATTTCCTCGACATTTTGGATAAATTCAAAAAGGAGTCTAGGGTTTCCCTCGAATTTAGGCAAATCTTTTATGGCGTCTGGCACTCTGAGTGCTTTAAAGACGTCGAACGGTTCGTTTACTGCCATTTCTGATTTATTGTCAAATAACGTAAGGTTGTTAAAGAGATTATCTAGGTTACTTAATGTATTATAATTTTTTAAAGTATTTGGCTGTGTACTAGAAACTTCACCTAATTTTATGCTACAAGTAACGTTATCTAATTCCTCTTCAGAACTTTCACTTCTACTTAAAAAATAAGGAGTTGATCTAGGTCTTGTTGCTATTTTCTTCTTGGATGGGATCATGGATCTTAGAAAAAAGGGAAGAAAGATAAATATATACTAAAAATGACTTACATGCATACCAAATTTGATGAATACATTCTAAAATTGGATCTTATAAAAACTGCAAATTATTCGTTGGTTCTTCTTAGCTTTATGATTCTTAAATGTCTAATGTTTTGCCAATAAACCGTTGGCTTTTTTGTTTTGCGATTATCCGTCGCAAGTTTTTTAATTAATGTTCACAATTATTCTTATTTTGCGATAAGCCGTCGCGAATAGATTTACTGTTCACACTAATTTAACATTCAGCGATAAACCGTCGCGAATAGGTTCACTGTTCGACTGCGCCAGTTATGGTATGGGCTACCATGTGAATTAAAAAAAACACAAACTTTTCTCGTTAAGCACAACTACAGGAATGACCTGCTTCATTTATTTAACTTCATATTTATAATAATGTTTTTGCTTATTTTACAAAAATAATATTTGCTTACTATGTAGTTGACAGTTATATTGAGTTACAAGTTAAGGCGCGAAAACAATTGAAATCTGATCTTTAAATGAAATTTAATATTAATAAACTGATCTTTAAATGAAATCTAATATTAATAAATTTGATGGGAAAATAAATTGGTGGGAAAATATAGAATGAAATAAAATGATTACTTAAACGTTATGTGAGCCTGGAGTGTGTAGGGCTCATAACTCCTCCCCCCTAAGAGTGAAGCGATGGCCAGAACAGCTGTACTCCTGTTGATTCGGTGCCAGGAGCGATGACTTTGATTGGTAGGGATAAGGATTCCGCAGGTTGTTGATTAACTGTGGATTTATGTTGTTTGATGAGGTAGATCGATATAATTATGATGATGAAGCTAAATATTGCTGTTGTATTGATCATCAGGATGTTGGCGTTTTCAATTCTTGTATGTAATGCTCGAATGTGTTCTATATTCTTGAATTGGTAAGTTTGGAGTTTTTGCAGATTTGGGACTTGTATAGTTGATGATGAATTTATTAAGCTAGGTTGCGCTGGGAAAATATGGATGTCTTCCCAAAATATTTTCTTATTGCTTTCATATGTTATTTGGTTTATTTCTATTTTGCAGCTCTCAAAGTGAATTAGTTGTGTTCCTTTTAGCTTATTGAGATGCGGTACGCAGTTAGTTTGAATGTGTGTTTCAGGGATGTTGATCACCAAAATATAGCCTATTTTTTAAAAGGTTAGCGATGCAGGTGTCACTGGATTTTGGTCGGCGCTCCTCTTCTTCATTGCAGAAGAAAATCCCTTCGATTTGGCTGCATTTATTATCGAAGGAGTATATATTTTTGGATTTCAAGGAAACATAGGGTTTTGTGGTTATTGTTTTAGTATTGTTAATCGGGAGAGGGATGATATGGAAGAAGGAGAAGCTGTCTGTGGAAATTTGAGGGATTTTTATGTTGAATATTATGTTAGTATCATTATAATAGGCTTGTAGACCCAGAAGCTCATAAATGTGTTCATCTGAACTGATTTTTATAGATTTGTTTTCAAAATTTTCATATATGAAATCTAGTTCGTCGGGGTTTAATATCTGTTTAGAAATAACGTTAAGTTTAGCAAGTATTATAGCTTCTGCTATATTTGATAGGTGATTGTTCAATAAATCTATGTTACAATTGATTTGGTTGAGGTATTGAGAATATCTAAATATTAGTTCATCTGTTCTAATTTCTTCGATAATCTCTTGTTGTCTGTTTATATGATCAGTAATGTTGTCGAATCTTTTAGTCATTTGATTGTTTAATTGTGTTAGGCTATTTACTTTGTCTGTTACTAAATTTTGATCTTGTGCTAATTGGTTAATTTGTTTATTCAAGTGCAAGGCGTCGTCTGCGTCCATATTTCCAGTTATATCTTTGATTACTGAACCAAGTCCGTTAATAAGTCCTCTTTTGTTTCTAAACTTTGGCGTTAAAGTTTATAGTTTTAATCTTAGTTCGTTGATTTTTATTTTGAGGGTTCCTTGCGAACCTTTAAAGTTTTCTATGTTTTCAAAAGTTTGAAGGGTTTTTTCAATTTTGTCTATGTTTTGTTTGTATGAGTCAAGTTTGATTATGTGTACTAAGTTATTATAATTAAGTATCATCCTGCTTTCGCCAAGCTTCATGGGAAGGATTCCTATGTTGTTGCTTAGTTCTTGAACTTCCATTTTTTGGCAGGTGGATGTTGCTATTATTATGAATCTGTAAATTTTCGTTTATTTTTAATTTTGGATTTATGAAGTTTTTTGCCGTCGTGAGTTATAATTGTAACTTTATTATTGGATTTTATTCTATGTTTGCTAAATCTGGGTGTTAATTTATTCCTTTTATATTCTTTCCTATATATGACTGAATTTTCTTTAAAGTTTTTGGGGTCTGTTTTATTCTGGTTTATTTTTTCAATATTTTTAGATACTGCGTTTTCTAGTTTATCTTTAACAGAGGGGTAAAGCTTTTCTTGAAATTCGTTGAGTTTTTTTAGATACTCATGTTGATTACTGAATTTAACTTCCTTATTAAATTTGTATGTCCTACCATAGAATAGTTCATATGGGGTTAGGTTTGTGGCTGTGTGGATAGAATTGTTATACGTGATAATAGTTTCACTTAAGATAGAGCTATGATCTCTTTCTTTTCTCTTATTGTAAATAATCCTATAAATTTCTGTTAACGTAGAGTGTAAACGTTCAACAGGGCTGTTGCTGCTGGATTGTTGAAAAGACGTTATGTGAAGGTTAATACTATATTGTTCGCAAAAATCTTTAAAAATGATTGCTGTGAATTCTGATCCTTGGTCGGATATTAAATGATTTGGTATGCCGTGAAGGCTAATAAAATGTTTAATATATTTTATAACGTTAAGGCTGTTCTGTACGGGTAATGTATATGCAGCTGCGAACTTTGAAAATTTGTCTATTATTGTGAGGATTTTCTTATTGTTGATACTGTAAACATCTATATGGATTATGTCAAGAGGTTTACTTGGAGTGGGAGGGATTTCGTTTTTTATTTTTGGAGGGTTTCGGTCGTATTTCATAAGCTGACAACTTTCACAGTTATTAATTATTGTTGCTATTTTTGTTTTCATGAATGGGAAAAAATATGTTCTTTTCAAATGAAGAAGTGTTTCATTTATTCCCCTGTGATTCTTGTTATGGTAGTCATTGATAATTTTGTCTTGTTCGTCATTGTCTGTTATATCTGTTAGTATGTCAGTACAACGGATAATTTTGAAGGTCTTACTATTGGAGAAGTATTTCGAGTATACATTTTGTACAATTTTGAAAGTTTCGTCGTCTGTATATATTCCGCAACATGTATTTGGGGGTAAGTGTTGTTTAAAAATGTCTATTATGCTGGTTTCACAAAAGTTTTGCTGGTGAAAAGTCTTCCTTTTTTTATTTTTGAATAACATTTCAAGTTTTGGTGGTTTGTTTCTCTCATCTTTTTTTAAGACTACTTGAATACTAAATTCGTTTAGAGGTCTTTCTGAGATGAAAATATGATCGTTTAAATTTCCTTCAGCTGAGTGAATTGTAGCCATAGTTGTTTCGTTTGTATTTAGTTCTATTTTATTATTTGGTGGTTGCGTTCGAATACGACTTAAAGCATCTGCGTTTAAATTGAGTTGACCTTTTTTATATACTATCTCATAATCGAATTCTTCCAGTTTAAGTCTCCATCTGACTAATTTGGAATTTGGATCTTTGAGATTCATAATCCATTGTAATGGTTTGTGATCGGTAACAATTTTGAATTGTCGGCCAAATAAGTAGGGGCGGAAATATTTGGTTGCCCAGACTACTGCCAGCAACTCTTTTTCTATTGTGGAGTACTTGGTTTCTGAATCTGTTAATGTTCGACTAGCGTAACATATTGGCTTGTCATTTCCAATGCTACCTTGGGATAATATAGCACCTAATGCGAAATTGCTCGCATCCGTTGTTAGAATGAATTTTTTTGTAAAATCAGGATACTGTAAGATTGGGTCATTAATTAGTAGTTCTTTGCTCATTTCAAATGCTTTGATATAATTTTCGTTCAAATCTATATTCTTTCCTTTTTTTAAACATGCTGTAAGAGGTTTCGTCAGCTTAGCAAAGTCTTTAATAAATTTTCTATAGTACCCAAGGAGGCCTAAGAAGGATTTTATTTCTTTTTGGGTTTTAGGTATTGGAAAATCTCGGATTGCTGGGATTTGGATTTGGTTTAACCCCTTCATTTGTAACTACGTGGCCTAAAAAGGCTACTTCTTTACGAAGGAATTCAGATTTATCTATTTGGATTTTGAAATTTGCCTCCCGTAATCTTTCAAAAACTTTCTTTATATTTTCCGTGTGTTCCTGGAGTGACGTGGAAAAGATGATTATGTCATCCAGATATACAAGACAGATTTTTCCCTGTAAGTCTTTAAGGAGGTTGTCCATAACCCTTTGAAAGGTTGATGGAGCGTTTTTAAGCCCAAAGGGCATTCTCGTAAACTCGTAATGTCCGCCTTCAACGGTGAATGCTGTTTTTTCTATGTCTGTTTCTTTCATCTCAATTTGATGAAACCCGCTGGCAAGATCGAGTGTCGTGAAATATAGGCTTTTACCGAGTTGTCTAAGACGTCGTTGATGTTGGGTAAGGGATATTTATCATTCACAGTTTTTTCATTCAGTTTTCTGTAATCAATGACTAATCGCCATTTGATTTTTCCACTGGCGTCCTTTTTTTTGGGACTATCCAGATTGGTGAACTCCAAGGTGAATAACTTGGTCTTATAACACCTTGTTCTAGCATTTTTTCTATTTGTGACTGGACTTCTTCTTTATGGATGTAAGGATATCTGTACGATTTCGTATAGATCGGAATGTCGTCATTGGTATTAATACTATGTTTTATTTTATTTGTGAAAGACAATTTCTGTCCCTCTTTGAAAAATATATCTTCGTAATTACGGCATAATTTGTAGACAGCTTTTTTCTCTTCGCTATTGAGATGGTTTGTTCGGATGAGTCTTGTTATGTCATCAGGGGTTACTGGATCTGTTCCTGGGTATTCACTATTAATTTCAATGTTATTTAATTCGCAAAAATCTTGGTTTTTAAATTTCGTAACTTTGAGAGGTTGTTGTAAAAAGGGAGTTTTGTTTGAATTTGATGTTTTAGTGATAACGAAGTTAGCACACCAATCCACTGTGCAGTAAATGCCTTCTGGAATGATCGATATATGGAAGATCGGGTTTAATGTAAGTTTTTATTTTAAAGAACTTCACCGTCTTTTACGTCAACTTGTAATTTAACTATTGTGTCCGAGTTTGCCGAAATGGTATATTTTTTGATAAATATGTGGGTTTTAGTTCTAGGGGTAGTTTAGAATTTTTTGTTATAATGACTTTGTTAACTAGATCGATTTTCGCTCCTAGTGCTGCGAGGGCATCTAGTCCTAGTAAACCATCAAAGTATTCATGCAAATGGAAGGTCAGAAATCTAGTTTTCCCAGGTTGACTAAATTCTACAAAATTGGGATGGTGGATTTCTTTGTCTATTATATTTGATGTGTGTTTAACAT
>JANDBE010207040.1:0-13641 GCA_024320915.1 Erigeron philadelphicus
ATTCACGTCTCATGGTAATTGACCCAACGTATACATAAAGGTATGCAAGAATACTCACCTCCTCCGCAACAAAGTCAATAAAGCTAAATGAACAAGTATAAGCAAGCTTCAACCTATAATCACGTCGTAAAATGCATAAGCTCATAATTCACCACTATGACTAACTCAATCTAGTCATACTAAATCACTAGCCTTTCTAGACCCAAAACCCAACCTATTGTCATTGAGCTTCATTGGCTTTAACCATTACACTAGGTAGTTCAATCTACCCTTTTTCATCAAAATTCCATAACTAGTAAAAACTCATCTTTTCACAAGAACTCATCTTTATCACATATATTCATCTCTTTCACAATCAAACACATTATTAAACTCAATGACAATTAGGTTAACTAAGGAAATGGGTAAAATCACCATAAAATGGTTTCTATCAAAAATCCCCAAATTGGCTCACATTATGAACCCTAAATCATAAGAAATTAAGAACTAAATTAGGGGGAAATTGTTACCTCAATTACCAAGCCACTTAAAGACTCAAATTGGAAAATCTCCTTTTTCCCCTTTTTCCTTTAAAAATTTCGGCCACCACTTCACAATAATCAAGCCCTAGCTTTCAATTTTGATATATTATAATGATGGGGATTATTATTCTTATGATTCTTCCCTTTAATTAGATGAAATAATCCTTTGATGTTGAAGAAGAATTGGAAATTGCATGAAAGGATGAAGGGAAGTAGAGTGGAAGTATGAATAATGAAAAACAAAGGTGTCTGGCATCTTCTTGGTGTGCCACGACCCATACTCACATTTTGTGGGTATTTTACCCGCTACCCGCTAAAGGTCCAACTAAATTAACCCCATTTCCAAAAATAAAATACTAGGAAATTAGTTTAATGTCAAAACTATGAAAATGGGTTAATTTCTTTTACCTTAAAATAATTGGGGTGTTACATAATTACTGCCAGGTGATACTAACATACTCAATAGACGGGTATCCTTCTTTGCTAGCGTCGACTCGTATGAGAACTAAACTCTTTACTCTTCAAGATTTTCATCTTTTTATGGCCGGAGGTCCTTATGGGAGCAACCTCTCAACCTTCGAGTAGAGATAAAACTGTCTACAACCCACTTTCTTTGTACCTTGCTTGGAGATTGGGTATTTGTTGTTGTTTGTTGTACAAATGGTAAAATTATTGGCATTAATAAAAAATAAACATAAGTAGATGAACGAAATATTTTATGCATATATCGTTTGACGCAAATAGATTGTGTTGAAGGTGGGTCTAAAGTCTAACCTTCTTATAATACATATACATCCATTATTTCATTTCGAAACAAGATATCAGGCCAAAACAATATACATATGCAAAACCATGTTGAAATCAACCATTGTTCCCATGTTATCAACCCTGCATTCCAAAACCAAACCCCATAAGTTCTTCCCAATCAAGGCAGTCCCTTTTTCAAATGTATCATCACAATGCCCACCAATTGTTCGACGAAATGCCTCAATGAACACTTTAACTGTCGAAAATCTTGAAACCCCTACTTACATGCTCCCTCCAGCTTCGGTTTACGTCCATCTCCCATTTTGCCGAAAACGCTGTCATTATTGTGATTTCCCTATACTTGCTTTAGGGTCGGGTTCAACAGAAACCGCAGACGATGACCCAAGGATTTTGAACTATGTTAACTTGCTTATCCGCGAAATAGAAGCAACACAAGCACATTCTGACCAACACCCGCCTCTCGAAACCGTGTTTTTTGGTGGTGGGACGCCTTCATTGGTGCCTCCAAGACTAGTTGCTAAGGTTCTTGAAAGTTTGAAAACGAAATTTGGGGTGCGTTCGGATGCTGAGATATCGATGGAAATGGACCCTGGAACTTTTGATGCTAAGAAGCTTAATGAGTTAATGGGGTTGGGTGTGAATAGGGTGTCTTTAGGTGTTCAAGCATTTCAACAAGAGTTGTTGAAAGCTTGCGGGAGAGCTCATGGTATCGAGGAGGTTCATGAGGCAATTGAGATTGTTGGTTCTTCTGGGGTTGGGAATTGGAGTTTGGATCTCATTTCTTCTCTTCCACATCAAACTCAAGAAATGTGGGAAGAGAGTTTGAGGCTTACTATCGAAGCTCAACCTAGTCATGTATCGGTTTATGACTTGCAAGTCGAAAAAGATACCAAATTTGGATCACTGTAAGTTTTGTCAGCTTGTATTATCGTTCTCTTATCTTCATTATACTTTGCTCCTAAAGTGATTGTTATGCTTCATTTTACTATAAAATCATGAATCAGATAACTTCCACCCATTTAAGACTGTAAATGTTGTCTCATGTTTCATATTTTTGGATTATTCGTTGGTCATTAGTCTTTATAATCGTTTTCATAGATGGTCTGAACCATAAGACTGTCTCTTCTTGAAGAAAACAGTTTGAAACTGAATAAATTGACCAAAAAGTGTTTGCAGGTCAACCATGACGGCCATATTCTACCCGTTTCAACTCAGACCCATCTGACCCGTTACCCAACCTGACCCACCAGTCCATTTTGCAACCTTTTACAATGAGTACATGGTGATTTACAGGTACACACCTGGTGAGTTTCCATTGCCTTCGGATACTCAATCTGCAAAATTCTACAGAATGGCTTCAAAAATCCTCGGGGAGGCTAATTACAACCATTATGAAGTCAGTAGCTATAGCAAAAGTGGTTTTGAGTGCAAGCACAATTACACATACTGGATAAACAAACCATTCTATGCATTTGGCTTAGGTTCTGCTAGTTATATAAATGGAACAAGATATTCAAGACCAAAGAAATTAAAAGACTACACAAGTTATGTGCAGAATTTGGAGGGTGGATTGATTGATCTAGGCCAAGAAGATGATATTGATGAAGGCGAAATGGCTATGGATATTGTGATGCTTTCTTTAAGAACTTCAAAAGGGTTGGAATTGAAGAATTTTATAGAAGACTTTGGAAGCCCTGTTGCTGTTGAATTGTGTAAAGTTTACGAGCCGTATATGAAAAGTGGGCATGTGGTGTTTTTAGATCATCAAAGAAGAGAAATCACAGAAGAGGAGATTAGTTCTTTGGTTCTAGATGATGAAAAGCTGGAAAATCAGATTGGATTTATCCGGTTAAGTGATCCTGATGGTTTTCTATTATCAAATGATTTGATATCGCTTGCATTTGGGGTGATTGATCCATGAACATGTATTAAAAGACGAGGTTTTCTTCAAGAATCGTTGATGACAATGTAATTGTTCCAATAGTATCTTCTAGTTGCATGTATTTGTAGAAAATACTGAATATCTGATTAATGGAAACATGTTTGGCAATTCGATTGATGACAAAGATATATCGAGATAAAGTCTGTCTACAAGTTACATGAAACTGTGAAGGTAATTAAAGCATTAAAAGTCCTTCTAGTTTGTTACAAATCACATGAGTTGTAGGCTTCTTTGGATTTGTCTATGTACAAGTCTAGCCAGGAGGCTAAATAGATGGGTTGGGCAACCAATTTGCCTTGACCCAACGATATGTGAGGTGACCCATCAATCAAGAGGTTGTGGGTTCTTCTCCTATTGTGGACAAATTGTCAAAACTTGTGGATTTGTGAGGGATGGGTCGGGCATATTAGCTAACAAATCTAATAGATATTGGGTCAAAACAGGTCATTGTGTCTAGTTGGCCTAACACTTTATGTAATAATTAGTTTATCAAATATGGTTACAACTTACAAGTATTATGTTGGTGATAATCTAATTTTTTGAATAGAATCGATTTAGACATTTAGTAGTGTCTGTGCATTAAAAAACACACTTTGGCTGACTTTCGACCCGTTTCATAATAGCTAGCTTTTATTTTTGTCCATGGAACCGTTAGATATAAATCTTAACCTTCTGTTGTGGTTAGCATACTCTCTGGTGGATTCTGTGGGATTATAAATTCACAGGCAGAGGCAACTATATGGAAGAGAAGTTTGACATACATGCACTGGTGTGTTTTTGAACTATAGATGCTTTAAGCATGTCGATTTGAATTTTATTTGAGAAGTGTTATAAGCAAAAATTGCAATCATGACTAATCAAATGAAAGCCAAAATAATAAAAGGAAGTGGTATAAGTGAATAAAAGCTACCAAGACACTCTCATTGTCTTCTATCCCGAGTTTTCTTTTCTTTTCAACAAGTCCTCGAATGGTGGATTAGCATAAGGACCCCTGAGGAACAGCTCGGAAACCACTTTATACATAGCCTCAGTAAGGTGAACCCCGTCCCAGTTGATGTATTGAGAAGGGTCTTGACACGAGCTCGAGTTCTGTGACCCACATGTAGCTAACACATCAAAGTTGTAGGGTCCACCACTGGACCCACAACAGACTTTGTAAAGCTCGTGGAACCCGAGCTTTGGTGCATTCTTGACAATGTAATGATAAGCATTCCAGTAATCAGCATAAACAATGATGGCATTTGGATACTGTTTACGTAGCATGTCGATGTTGGTTTGAAGGATAGTGTTATGTATGTAGCTTTGGTTGTTGACTGTGGCTACACAGCCGATGTCGTCACGGTCAGTCTCGGGTGAGAGGTACATGGCGAGGGTTAGGCAGCCAGTGGTGGGGAGACCTTGGACCACTACATATTTTGCACCTTTTTCTAGCAGCGCCTAGCAAAACAAAAGTTATGGTAACACATTGTCAATGTATGAAGTTTTTGATATCAACTAAACACTCTACTTAATAGTCTGACATGGCTACATATTAATTTCTAGTAAATATATATAGAAACATATGAATATCATAATTCGAAAACAATGGGGTGGGTAAATCTAGAGCAATGTTTTCAGAACCGGACCGGAAGGCGAACCGGTCTCCTTACTGGTCACTGGTCGGATCGGTCGGATCGGTTGGACCGATTAGAGAACCGGATAACATTATAAATCTAATAAAGCTATACTACATATAAAAAGTTATAATATATAAATATAAATACATCACCCGCAACGTGTTCCATCTCCGTCAAAGGTTACGAGTAACGTGGTGTAATTCCGTAGTCATCACCGCATGTTAGAATCTCTTTTTAGCCAAAGTCAACTAAAAGTCAACGACCGGTTCAACTGGTTTCTTGGTTCGACCGCCGGTTCCCGGTTCGACCACTGGTTCGAATGCAGGACCGTTTTTACATCATAACCGGACCGTTATGCTTACCAGTTCCCGGCCCAACCGGTCCAACCGGCCGGTCCGGTCGTGAAAACATTGGTTTATTGGTAATTAGTTATTTTTAGCAAGTACCTGGAGGTCAAGTTAGGTTATGTTTGATGTCTTCAAATAAGGCCTATGAGGCTATGAGCCAATTGTTCAGGGGAGTTAATGTTATTTATGTTTTATAATCTAGGAGTGCCTACGGACCCATCCCGTAATAGGTTCACATCAAGCCATACGCTAGGTGTAGAATTCATTCCCAAAAGCTAGCTCAAAGGAGGAGAGGATACCAAGCTTATAAACCACCAACCAATCTTGGCCGATGTGGGATCGCAACAAGAAATTATCCAAAACTATCAAACTAGAACCAGGACTATATGGTACATGTTTATGTTGTTGTTAGGCTGTGTTTTTGTTTCAAGTCCAGAGTGTAGGCTTGTTGGTAGTCATGACAGTCAGATGGGGTCTTGAGTAACTCATTGTCGGGTTTATAAGGATAGACACGCAAGAGCCTCTTTCCTTCCTTTTTTTGTCAGATTTATTTAGTATCAGATGTAGTTTAACAAGTGGACTCATGTGATGCGTTGATATGCTGCAGTTCTGTTAGGACTGAGTCGGTGTTTGGGATTGCTTATTTATAAGTGCTTTTCTGCTGGAAAAAGTAAGCAGGTACCTATCTGCTTATAAGAAGTGCTTTTTTCTTACTCAGTTTTTCAGAGAGTTATTATTGCTTATCCTCTTGAAAAACAAGCAATAAGCACAAAAAAAGAAAGCAATCCCACACACCCTTTAACTTAGACCTCCATTTTTAGTTTTTAACTGATGATCCCTGCTATTGACATTACTTTGTTTTGTTTAGTTGTACTCTTTCACCTGGTTCATTGTTGTCTTTTTTCATGAGCATGGATTTCAGTTTTAGCTTAATGTGTTTGCAGAGCCAAGCTGGGAACAGATATACAAAGAACCTCCTCATGGCAGGAAAACAAAGCTGATTAAAAAACAACTGATGTTGCGGCCTCGTTATCCTCCAGTTTATCGTAAGAATGAAATGCCTCCTGCCGAATCAATTTCAGAAGTTTGTGTTGTTATAAATGGTATTTGGAAGGTTGGGGATAGGGTGGACTGGTGCTGTGAGAGTGTTTATTGGTCTGCAAGGGTGATCAAAGTATTGAGCGACATCAAGGTTCAGGTAATGGATATATATCTAGTTGATTGTTTTCCTTAGCTACATACATGACTCATGTAACCTTGCTGGCAGGTTTATTTCGGTTTAACTACCATTCATCTCAGAAGTCTTAGGCTCCCAACTATTCTATCCCTTTTCTATTATGATAAATTATGCTAAATGCAAGTCTTCTTATTTCTTAATACCTGATGTAACTACAATACTCTAACATAGTATCACCTATCTTCAACTATTTAATTCATATGGTTATCGTAGACTTCTTTGGCTCATTTATGCTTGAATTACTTCTATATAATACTCCCTCTGTCCCAAAATAGGTGTCCACATTATTATACTTGTTTGTTCAAAATAAGTGTTCACTTTCAAGTTTTAAGCTTTAACCAATTAGAAGACTTTTAAAAGGGGGAATATGACATCCTATTGGTTGACAATGACTGTTCTAAAACTGCATGCCTATTTTATATAGGACACTTATTATGGGTCATGATGAGATGAAAAGGACTTGAATTGTAAATTTGTGAGAAGGCCCTACAATAAATCAAATACGGATTGTGCATTCATTTTGTGTGTTCGAAAAATTGGTTTTTCCACCGAAATACACATTTTGCTCATCACATTCTTTCTTGTGTGCATCACATAGCTATGTAAATGTGATGCACATATCAAAAGTTTGGGAAAAGCAGTGAACCATAAGAAAAAAATTTCAAAGGAAAGTTCGTAACAGCTGTAGGTAGCTTTGAAAATATGAAAAAATAAAATTATATTTATCCAAGCAGTAATTTGCTTTCTCTCGTCACGAAATGGGTCCCTCATATTTGATCTTAACCCTGCATGTCAATATGCTATGTTATTTCTTTAGCTAAGCATAGAAAATTAGCCATCACGTTAGAGCTTGGGATGAAAGTATTTAGGAAAACTTTTTTTTTGGGTAAAGGGTTACCCTAACGAATTTTATATAATAACACAACATCAGTTTCGTACAAGTAATATGACAATTTGTCACACTAATTCACATATACGACATGCCAAAAAATGGAGCATAGGGTAAATGGGCAGGTACTCTCTCGTCCCATGTACCGTCTTGGTACCCAAAGCGCATACCGCATAGAACTCTTGCCTGGTAAGTTACCATCATCACACATGGATTACAAGATATAGTTTCTCCACCTGTCTTTGGCAAGTTTTGAAACTGTGACTTCTAGCTTTTATCTGTGGGTCCATGTGGTCACATGATGGCGGTGTATATGTTAGCAAGCAACAATTAGCAAAACACTTAAAGTCAATATGTTACTTATTAGCAAATATAAAAACACTCTAAATCGCTATTCCTGTAATATGCAATGCAAAAAGTAGCAGTGCCCTTTTCCCGCAATCATATAAAGATGCAAGTTTCTTGGTTTCTATAGTTTTGGGGTTTTTAAACCATTAGGATTTTCTATATTTGATTTAATTAGTAACATGATATGTCTCTTGGTACAAGCCTGCTAAATGCTATATCCTAAATCAGATGCTAATTCAAACTTGGGCTGAACTGCCATGAGCACCATGTACTAAGAGAATTCTCAAGATTTTTATTTACTTTTAAATAACGTTGGCTAGTGCTTTAGTCCCTATGTAACAAAGAATATATGAGAGTTACTCTGCTATATGTAACATATCTTGTATCAGAGGAGATATGAGATCTGATAAACGATGTAACAGGAAATTTGTTTGCTTTTCATTTGGAGCTGGAATGGTAATATCCTTTCAGTAACTGCGATTGGTCATCTGATATGTTTGCATTTTCTGTAGATAGAGTTGCCAATGCCTCCAGCAGGAGAAGGCAACGAGTATGAAGCAGACTGTACGGATCTACGCCCGTACTTAAATTGGTCAGAGAGAGAAGGCTGGACACTCCCTACTGTGGTGACTTTCTTTCCCTTTCGTTTCCAATTTTTTAACTTTTCTTTATTATGACCACTCATGTATAAAAATTCTCATATGGGCATATGGCTATTCAAGTTTGTAGTTTGTGTCATCTATACTGATATCCCAAAGCATACTAAATAATGGAAGGACCCTTTAGTTATTTAAAAATATTTACGGGTATATTTGGCAAAACTAGTTTGTAGTTGGAGGTCGTAGGGTGTAGCGAGAGAAGGACAAGTCAAAACCTGTTTGAGTGGTTCCTGGTTTGCACGGTTTTTAATTGGCTTTTCTGGGTTTGAATGGTCCGTTACCAAGCAAAGCGACCGTGAACCTCAAAGCTCCGGTTAGACAGCGGTCAGACTGGTCTTACCAGGCTGTCTAAAACGTTACCAAAAACAGCCGCTTAGCACATAATATATTGATACCTCATTAAAGATACTTTTATAATTTCTCAAAAAGAATACAAGTTAACATCATTTTAATTTTTGACATTTGACATGTTTTAGGTATAAATGCAACAAAATACTTATTTGGGTGACCTCTATAATAATTTTAGCGGGTGACCATAGTGTAAAAAGTTGAATACTTGGTGGACTTCACTTACATTATCATATCTTACTTTTGTTTTGAATAGTTTAGTTTGTTTTTTGCGTATTTTATTCTTTCTATAATTATCGTAATAAGCCTTGTGTCAGAGCTATAATAACAACTCAAGTTTTGTCAATTGATCTTCTTAACATAATTAATGTTGCGTGATAACTCTATAATGGCATGCCTCATAATGTTTAGATTTATAATGGAGTCATATCTTGAACTGCTAGGTAGCTGTCATA
The DNA here is from genome assembly GCA_024320915.1 of Erigeron philadelphicus. Taxonomy (NCBI): domain Eukaryota; kingdom Viridiplantae; phylum Streptophyta; class Magnoliopsida; order Asterales; family Asteraceae; genus Erigeron; species Erigeron philadelphicus. The sequence continues at coordinate 9,131 of JANDBE010207040.1, forward strand.
GCTTCATATCATACATAAGCCCAGATAATACGGTCTTCGCGCAAATGCCACTGCAGTTATGTATTTAGTGTTAATACTTGCAAAAATTAGCGTACAGTCTCTTCGTATATGCCACTGCAATTATGAATTTATGATTATATTGTTAATGCATTCATTGCCAAATATTCTGCTTTCACACTATACAGTTGAGATAAGATCATCATTATACCCCTTACGGTTAAATTCAAAAAGGGAAAACTCTGCAAGATTTAAATGTGGAACTGTTTTTTTTTTCTTTTTCTTTAATGTTTCTTATTGTTTAGATATCAGTTAAATTCAGATTAGAATGTGAACTAGTTTACTGCAAAAAGGTTGTTCATTGTTCAGATCTTGTAACCTGGTCCCTGGATCAAAAGCTGGATGATACTATTAGTTGTTAGTTATCATCATGAATTTGCTTCTTTTCTCTACTTTAAGTTCTCATCCTTTTCTTTTCTAATTACCTTAGACTTGCTCTGATTGATGTTAATATCGTGCAGGGAGGCCAGACTTCACACAGTGCCCAACTTATTTTTCCATCAAAACAAAGTAAAGGTAGATTTATAGGCTAACACTTCATTTTTGGGTAATTCATTATTCTAGTTTTTGGGCTTTTAACTTAGTGGCATATTTTTTTAGAAATTGTCTGCTATATGTTAATAAACATCTATTTGCTACATTTATAAGACACATCAAAATTTCATCCTTCAGCCTCAAATTGAAAGCATCTTTTTGCTACATTTATATGCATAGTTTTCTTCCAATATATCTACTCTTCGTACTTTTTGTTATTGGATTTTCTGAAATCTTTTAGTATGTGAACATCGTCGTAATGTGTCATTGTATTAATGAAGTTAAAAGTGATGAACCTCAGTTTCATGTCATTTGATGTAAAGGTAATCCTTATTGAACAGGTAGTAGGTTATTTTTTTGGTTATGATTTGTTATATATATTATTGAACACCGGTCAAAGTAAGCCTCAAACAACCACATGTAAATTTCTTCAATTTTTACACTGACTAATTTATCCTAGTAAAGTAAGCAGTCAACACAAACAACGATCCGCCAAGAACCATCACACCTTTTATGGGTGAAATTATTGGTCGTTTTTTTTCCAGTAGCTATCTGTTGAAATTAGCGGTCGTCTTTGTTAGCTGCACCTTTTCTATTCATCCAACCCCCTAATTTGGTCATTACCTAGCTCTCACTAAGTAAAAGCCCAGACTCAGTATGTAGATCGAAGGTTACCTGAACTTGGTTTGTAGACTGCAGCTCGTAGGTTACCTTGATGAGGATGATAGTAGGTGGGAGCCAATTAATTTCTGTAAATATGGTGGTGTAGAAAAGGCAACAGAAAGGAAGAGGCTGTCCAGGAGATTGTATATTGATTAAACTGGGATATAAAATTGACTAAAATTGAAAATGATAAACTTGTAATGCTACCAAATCAAATATAGTAATTAAAAGCAATGGATTAGAATTTGTTAGAGATATGGCTTTAAAGAAATGGTCTCCTCAGAGAATGTATTGCTGGAGAAGATGACCAAAAGAGATGACCGGTGCCATGTAAGCTATTTACTTGTTATAGTAGGTCACATATAAATGGTAGGGAAGTTCAATTTTTTTTTTTGATATCTTGAACAGTTACTAATATTACAGTCCATGTTAATGTAATGTCTTGATTCTTTGCATTCTACTTCTGATTGTATTCACACATGTTCTAGGCACGAGTTTAGAAGTAGAGAGTGCTGTTGGTTCACCTCTCAATGTATCTTTCAGCACTCGTATTTCAGCAGAGGGAGATTCAAAAAGACAGCAAAGATTTAAAAATGAATAGTAATTATATAGAGGGTGATATGAAGAAACAGAGTTCAGATCATGTAGATGCTGTTATTTGTGAAGAAAAGGTGCAGAGTGGGGATGTAAAAATGCATGACGTTTTTGCCGAGGAAGATACCCAAAAACAGAGTTCATATCCCGTGGATACTGTTATCTCTGAGGAAAACATGCAGAGTGAAGATGTGAAAGTGGATGTTGAGTTTGCAGTGAGAGATGCAAAAAAACAGAGTTCAGATCCCGTAAATGCTGTTACTTTTCAGGAAAATGAGCAGAGTAAAGATGTAAAAATGGACGATGAATTTTCTTTGACAGATACAAAAAATCAGAGTTCAGACTCCGTGCATACTTTTATGGAGAAAAACATGCAGTATGATGATGTGAAAATGTGTGATGATGATGCGTTGAGTCTCCTTGTGGAAGAAAGTAAAGCAGCAGCAGATGAATGTGATATCGATCGCCACACAAACTTGTACATAATGCATGAATACACACTGGAAGCAGCTGTTACTGACCTAAAGGAACTTGCTAACAAAATCAAATGGACGAAGGCCATTCTAAATAACTATGACAATCAGTCGACTACTAATCACCCCATCTTGGAAGTTTGAGCTCTTCCCATCACATTTTTCCCCTTCCGCTACTTAAAGATGTGATCAAGTAGATAAAGTAATCAAGAGTTAGTTTAAAACCGTTCTAAATTGTATTGATGAGAAAATGTACCTGTAAATTAAAGAAAGTCCGTTGATATGACATACTACGATGTTATTTAGTCATTCTATGAGACACCCAATAGTATTTTATTAGATAAAAATAATTTATGTTGGGAGAGTCGAATCATATACCAGTAATTGATTATGTGTGTGTGTATATATACACGTATGCAAATGAATTTGCTTTTACTCAAGTCTCATGGTTTGTCGCTTTACCACATTCTTTTATAAAAACAAAGGTTACAAGTGAACCAAGAAAACAAGTCGTACATAAAATCATCAAGTCATACAAAATTACAAATCATAACAAATTATCCATATTCGTTTACAAAACAATTGTTCATCTCAAATGGGAGCGTGCATTTGGGTTAGTGATTAATCTGACAATTAAGTCCAATCAAACAAACGCTACCAAATACGCATTAACTTGATAAGATCTAACAAAAGATGTGCCGCTTCCTTGACTTCAATCCAAGCTAGTCCTTCAAATCAATCTTGATTCCTAGCATTCACCTGGTTACCTAAAAAGTGTATTAAATCAAATCAATACATGGTTGGTGAGTTTGTAGGTTTGAACAGCAAAGAACCATTTGTGTTGATATAACAAAGATAGTACAATAACATAGAGCTATAGCAAAACTTACAGTTACACCTTATAGATAGGCACATGATTCACAACAACGATGCTCAAGCATTGGAAGAAACGGACCCGATTTTACTCAACAAGTACCTTTCTTAGCTTAGTAAGGTTGCTTGTTTCCACTCATTGAAGATTCTATCTACAAAAAAGGTCAAAGGGGTACTAAAATGGCTCTCACTGACACAACGTCTCGCAGAAATGAATTAACTAATCAATATGGAATTATACGTTAAGCTCATCCACAATATCATCAACAAACAAAACACAAACAGCAATAACAACAATAATAATAACACATAAGAACCGTCTCATATGGTTAACGAGGTCACATTAGGCATAATGCCAACTAGCACATAGAAAAGATGCAAAACTCCAAATCCTAAGCTTGAAGTCTGCTACAAGTCTCTACCATCCTAGCCACTATTAGCTTGATTACCTGAAAGGAATACTTAAAAAAGTCAACACAGAGGTTGGTGAGTTCGTAGGTTTAAAATCATGATTGTTTGCTTGAAATCTCGTTTGAGTCATAAATAGATTACTTGAATAACCACTTGAAACGTTTATCGTTGAGTAAATAAGTTTTATGTCGTTACATGTGAATACGCAAATAGTGTAGTATGATGTGGTGTTAGACCTACTTACGATACATAAGTATGAGTACATGTATAAGTGTGCACTTACAGTCGACCTGGCTAGTATGTATATCGTGCACTTATAGTCATCGTCATGACCTGGCTAGTATATCAATCGTGCACTTACAGCCAGCAACGAGTTTAAGCTAAGCAAGATAACAGAAAGCAAGTAATCAGCACACAATCAATCTGTTTCAAGTTATCACAATTAATTATGCATTCATCATAGGAAAACGTGCTCATAACGTGCCACCAAAAATTGACTAAATTGTCCAAAAGCGTTCAAGTTTGATTTTGACCGAAATTTACGAGTTTGACAAAAGTTGACCAAATTACGAGTTTGACTAAGTTGACAAAATCGGCTAAAGTTGACCAAAGTTGACTAAATCGAGGTAGTAATCGAAGTCCGAGGACTCGGTTGAAAGTTGGGGTCTTAAATTGTTATTGGAGTCTTAATTGTGAATTTTAGGATAGTATTTCACTAAAGAACAAAACTGAAATTAAGAGGCTAAAATAAGAGGCTGAAATAAGAGGCTAAATTAAGAGACTGAAATAAGGGGTCACATTTAAAATACGAGGTCACATTTGAAATACGAGGTCACATTTTGAAATACGAGGTCGCATTTGGAAATACGAGGTCCCATTTGGAAATACGAGGTCGCATTTGGAAAT
>JANDBE010208265.1:0-13613 GCA_024320915.1 Erigeron philadelphicus
ACTTTGCACACTTATGTATCAAACTTGCAAAACTGAACATACCTCAGGGACCAAAAATGCAATTCGTTCACGAATTAATGATAAATCTGGGTTCGAACCTGATACTCCTCAAACCCAAACATTAGACTCCATGCCGTAAAGTCTCTAACACGAGAACTCTAAAATACAAGGTAATGTCCTTTCCCAAAATGCCGAAGGAAGAAAATAAAAAATAGTTTGGAGAACTGACTCACTAAAGTTACTTGAGGCCAGGGTTCATCTCACCGGAGTATAATAATAATAATGGAGGATAAAATCGGCCAATCACCGTCGCCGGAGACAACAAGTCCACCCGGGGAAGACGAAGATAGTCAGAAAGATCATGTAATGAGCGAAATCCATTTAGGCTGTCCCTCTAATTTCTCTAAACCATTCATTTCTCACTTCACTTTCTCACTTCCACCAGGTATCTCACACTATTTTTTTTTTTAATTTACTTTTAACGTTTTCTTTTTGTCTAATTTAATTATTAGTCCATAAAAAGTAGGATTTTGTCTATGATTAACACATAGAAAAGTGTTGGTATATAATATTAACCATCCCCTATAAATAACTAGAACGGTACCCGCACAATGCGGCGGTGGTGGTGGCGATGTAATGGCGGCGGTGGTGGTGGCAGTGGCGGCGATCTAATGTGGTTTTGGTGAATTGTTGAAACTTCAAATTCTAACGAAAACCCTATTTGCTTTACGAGAGCAAGTACCCGCGCGTTGTAGCGGTGAGATGGTGGGGTGATAGGTCATAGAGAGTCATAGCCAAATGTCTTAGTCGTACGGGCTCCGCCCTCAGATTTAAAAATTCGTCGAAAGTATATCGAATGACATCTCTAATGAAAGAGTATGAAATTTTATGAACACCCATATAATTTTTATAATTTATCGATGTACGGTTTTTGAGATAAAATTTTTTGAATGTATTGAAGAAATGAATGATTTATGTAGGAGAGAGAAAGAATATGATTGGTTGATATTTGAGTAGAGAGAAAGAGTAATATAGTTATTTTAGTTAAATATAGAATAGATATGAGGAGCATTTTGGGAAAGTAAATGTTGAAACTTAAAATTTAGACAGAGGAAATCTGCTTTATAATATAGTATAGATAAGTTATTAATACGAGTAATTCAAAAATTTGTGTTTACGATCCGAAACCACAAGGCTATTTTGTCATCATCCACTATGCTTACAAGTTTTGATTTTGACGTGGTTTTAAAAATTTAAGGTAAATCAAAAATTATGACTAAACATATATTATATTTATCATTACTTTTTATTATAAGTTAGATTCGATCATCAATTTACTTTAACCACAATTTATTCCATATTTATGAATCATGTATGAGAAATATTCGAGTTTTTTTATGATAAAAATATATAGCTTACCGTATATCGTACGGGTATCAGAGCCATTAACATATATAAAAGAAGGTAACCCAAAAAAACGGTTCATCTCTATTAGTCATTTATATAACAAAAACTGAAATATCAAATGGTACACATGTAAATTATTTTACTATTAAATAAAAAATATGTTATCATAATGTTTATTTTTAATAGAATCTATTAATATAACTTACAACTTATACATGTAACTCATGTAAATCATGTCATAAGTCATATCCAAATGATACGGTCTAAAATCTAATTTGAAATTATATACACTTTCAAAAAACTAGTATATCAATTAAGAAAAGAGAAGATAGATTGGTAAATGAATAATAATAAATCAATATAATTTGTATGCTTGATAATCAAGTAGAGTAATAACATGTGAAAAAAAAGAGCAAAATGGAGAAAAATAATTAATGGAATTTTTAGGGGAAATGAGTTAGACGATTAATCATTTTATTAGATAAAATGATAAATATCGCCCTCTTATTGCATCTGTCGACAATTCCAGCTTCCAATCTAATCCAATCCAACTAATTAATAATCATATACTTGTATTCAAATATCATCCTCTGTATTAGATGGAAGCAATAAAGAATTTGAATTTGCGTCAACCAAAATAGTTTTAAATGAAACTAATTTCATCCCAACATCATTAATATAATAACAATAATAATCATAAAGATGATGTATTCTGGTAATGTGTTAGGATTAGGATTAGCAGTATCATCCAGTGCGTTTATTGGATCAAGTTTTATTATTAAAAAGAAAGGTCTTCTTAGGGCTGCTTCTTCTGGTTATACCTCTGCCAGTATGTAAATTGTTTCCTATATCTATTTTTATATTTAAATTTTATATAATTGCCTGTTACTTGTTGTATTACTTACCCCAACAACTATACCAATACCCAATATCAGCTGGGTGAGATGTAGTAACAGAACATATATGCATATAGGTTTCATTGCTTAGACCGATATATTTGTTGTAAGTTGTTATCAACACACTTGTAAAGTTGCTTATTTATATTAACAATATGGGGTTTCATATATATATATATATATATACAAGAAGGATGAAGTTATTTTAGTACTACTCTTAAGTTAGGACCATTAGGATCAAATCTCAATTATTCGATGTAAATAATTTGAACATGACCTTTATTTGAAGGATCGGGTGGATATGGTTATCTGTTACAGCCGCTATGGTGGATCGGCATGTTCACTAGTAAGACTTTTCAATTTATGTTATTTTGGTTGTTTTATTTTATATCTATGTATGCTTCTAGGATTATTTACGGATTTACCTGAAACATATTGGGATCTTTTGGAATTTGCAGTGATTGTTGGAGAATTTGCAAATTTTATTGCTTATATATATGCTCCGGCTGTGCTAGTGACTCCCTTAGGAGCGTTGAGTATTATTGTGAGGTGAATATTTTGAGTAATAAGTTATTATCTTTTTGTTGTTTTGAATCCAATGTCTTCAAAATTTTACATGGCAGTGCGGTTCTAGCCCATTTCTTACTCAATGAGAAATTATGTAGAATGGGTGTACTAGGTTGTGTACTTTGTATAGTGGGTTCGACTGTTATCGTGCTTCATGCCCCTCCTGAACACAACATTAGTTCTGTTGAAGAGATATGGGACTTGGCAACTCAACCTAGTAAGACTTTCAACTTATATCTTAATTTCATATACTTATTTTTAGCGATGCATATATCTTGTATAAAGATATCTTATTTCATGGGCTTCTTGATGCAGCTTTTATGCTGTATACAGCGTCAGCAATAGCTGTTGTACTGGTGTTGGTATTGTACTGTGAACCACGCTACGGGCAGTCTAACATGATGGTTTATATTGGAGTATGTTCAATAAATGGTTCATTGACGGTTAGTGGAATTTGAACTTTCTTCTGATCATTTAGAACTTTCAAGAAATTGAATATATTTCTATAAATGTCCTCATGCCCAAACTGAATTTGCCGTTATCTTTGTTGCTTACCTAATTAGAGGTCATATTGCCCAAATTTTTATCCTGCTACACCAAAGGAAGATCACTGACTGAGAATTACGAAGACCTCAAAATAATTTATTTTTTTTGCCCTATATCTCATGTTCAAATCCGTCAAAAGATTCCCATAATCTGAAATTGTCCAAAAAGGAACCATCAATACGACCATACCATATCTGAGAAACTAATATTAATGAAAATTTACATGGAAACTTATTGCTTACATTGCTTTCACCCTTGACGATTCTTAGACATCTAATTGAGCTATCATGATGAAATAAAGATGTGTAGCTTAAATTGGGATGTGTATGTTTGTAAGATACACATTGAAATAAGACCATCATTTCAAGTAAAATATTGTTTCTGAAGTTGACTTTTCTATTTGAGGAACCATCTTTAACCTTGTAACTCATCAAATCATTGTTGATTTCCTTCGATGTTGGTGAAATGACAATTGTCCAAATTGATGACCACAAATTGTGAAAATCCATATGAAGATATTACTATTTCAAGTAAATGGTTATACAAGACACCAGCACCATAACAATTGAGATCTAGGAATTGTGCTTACCAATGCTACTAATCACAATATATAACCAACAATAAGATATATATATATATATATATGGCAAAAGTGAGTATGAGGCTGTTATGCACCTACCTTGGGTGAAAAACCCCTTACATACTATTTCTTTAATATTTTGAATAAATGCTTGGGCCCCCATGATTTTTATGGTTTAAAAAAAGGTATGTGAGGGGTTTTTCACCCAACCTAGATGCTTAACACCTCATATTCCCTTCCCCCTATATATATATATGTATAATATTTTCCTTATTTTGAGAACCAATGTTTTTGTAAGAACCATGAAAACTCTTCAAAATATATGTTTAATGTTTTTATTGTTCATTCATATGTGAAATGATATAAAAATATATGTTGTAGAAGAAATTTTTTTATGGAACCTTCAAAATAGGCTTTTGTGAACTTGTGAATGAATTTATTAACGTTTTTTGTTCACATGTGACAAATGGCTATATATAAGGTTCTGAAATTTTTTTTCTTTTGCAACATATGTTTTTATAAAGTTTCACGAACAAAAAAAACATCTACTCCAATATGAATATTAAGAGTTCTCACAGTTCTTACAAAAAAAAATGGGTTCTTAAGTATATATACCTATTTATAAAAAATAGCCTTTTTTGAAAATATTGAAAGTTACTCTATGCAATATGACATAAATACCCCTTCTATTTTTCTAAATCATTATTTTCTATGTGTACTATATTTTAATTATCTCCATTACTAATCCTTAAAAACCCTTACACTATGTTCTTAAGTTTTTTAGGTAAGAAAAGAAAAGAATCCAAATGGTCTTTATATAAGTTGAGCTCTTCAATTTTTTTTTATAATGATGGAAAGGAAATGAAATGATATGATTTGAAAGGATTCTTTAGTTGTTTTTGTTTTAAAAGTCTTCCTTTCATATTTGGGATGATTTGGAAGGATTATATTTATCTTTTCACATCCCATAATTTCAATTCTTTTCTTTTAAAATACAACTGAAGAACATAGTGTTAATGAAATAAATTACACCACCACCAGTCCCCCAACTCTTAAAATAACTACACTAAGCATTATATTAATTACATTTACATCAATAGTCCACACTACTCGTCGTCACCACCACATTGCCGCCACCGCAGCCGTATTGCGTGGGCACCATGATGCATATAGATGATCATGATTCTAATAGGCATACAAATAAGTTATTATAAAGAGTTAATGGGTGTAATTTTGAACTACTTTCTATTGCCTTTGTATTATTTCGCAGGTTATGAGCGTCAAAGCAATAGGTATTACCTTAAAACTTACATTAGAGGGTTCAAGCCAGGTGGCGAGCTACCAAACATGGATCTTTGTAATGGTAGCTGTTACATGCATAATCACCCAATTAAATTACTTAAATAAGGTCAGCGACCCTTTTTCCATCATTTCCGTTTTAAGATTATTTCTGGATAACGGATTAAGGAATTGCTTAATCTAATAGGGTTCCACGTATAAACACACATATATATTAACAAGTAGGGTCCAATTTTGGAGCAAGCCTCGAATCAATTACCTCTAAGGCTATGCTCTTGAGTTCTTTTTAAAAGAGACAGGAAAAGAATGCGAATGGATTTTAAAAATATTTGTGTTCCTGAGTTTTATTTAAGAGAAGAAGAGAAAAGAAAATAAATGAATTGGAAGCGGAATTTTATAGATTTTGTTAAAAATATTTTCCTCCCACTTTTGGGATGATTTGGAAGGAAGGAAAATACACCCTTTCTCTTCCATTCATCTCTTTTCTCTTCTTTCCCCTTCCTTTATAAAAAAACTCTAGAACACAGGCCCACCCAGTGGGCTATTGCTTGTGGAGATTTTGTGGAATGTAATATTAAAAAATCCGTATGTTAAATCTAGCATATCAAAAAAGAAAATTCAAATTCCATTTCGCTAAATCCTCTTACATTTTCTGTGAAGCACGACTGCTACTCTCATGAACTCTTTAATCATGTAAAATACTTGGTTCCAATAGATTAGACATTATCGATGTTGATTTTTTTCTCTTTCTGACCTTCCCTTTTACTTATGTTTAATCATTTAACTTTAATTCTTAGACTAGCCATGTTAAATACTTCTCTTGACAGCAACCTATGAGGTAATATATCTTGAGAGCATCCTATTAATCAAGTTACCCCCATATAGTTATAAAACTAAAAAAAATAGAATTACTGATATTCATGAGTTTTTCCTTTGTATAAAGAACTCATGACTATAAGAAAATTTCATGGCTCTTACAGTTATTTGTTTACAGAAACATCTGCATATAAAAATATTCAGAATTGATTTGACTATTTGCTATAAAAAGTTTCCAATAGGATATTGTGGCCAAGTGAACAGCAGTACTGCACAATGAATTGGTTTAAATGCTTTGAACCTTTTATCTTAGTAACCAACCAAGGTTTTTTTTGGGTATAAAGGTTTAACCTGGTAAGTTTTGTTTTGGACAGCCTTAGCCTATGCACGACCGAAGCAATTAAACAAGATAAACCAAAATTATAATAAACAACTGTTGGGTGTGAAGGCCTTTAGGCCGGTTTTGATTAGAAAGCCCATTGGGCCCTTTTCTTGTTCAACACTCAAGAAACCCTAAACCCTAACTGTTCTATAAGTATATCCCTATGTAATTGTAATTATAATGGTTCAGAGCATCAATAAATAACCTAGTTTGCAGCCGGTGGATTAATCCCTCCACTGAGCCGAATCACATTAAATTCTTGTGTCGTTTATCTCTTTATTTTTTGTTTTTATCTTCTTGTCTAATTGCTTTGGATGTGCTAAGGCTAAGGGCGGTTCCTAACAACTGGCATCAGAGCTAAGGTTCTGTTTGATTGGATACTGTCTTTGTTCGTGGCTGTTGTCTTTGTCGATTAGGGGTCCTGTTTTGCCCCCTTGTTCGCTGTTGTTTCCAACAGTAGGCCAGAAGGCAAGGCTGTTGTTATTTTTTAGAATTTGTTTGCTGCTGTCAGCTGTTTGCAGCCGTTAGCTGCTGGTTTACAGCAGTGTTTAGGACCTGTTGCCGACTTGCCGCCGCCAAGCTAATGCTGTTTACTGTTTTCTGCTGCGGTTTGCTGGAATTAACTGGTGTAGCTGCTCTTGGCTGCTGTTGATTGTGATGAAAGGGTTGTTTACCTCTGTGTTCACTGTTTTCTTCTCACAGCTGCCACATGCTGCCACCAGCCGCCTATGTTTAGGGTTTTACAGCCCTTGTTCGCTGCTGATTCACTGTTGTTCCTGCTGCTGTTTGTTCTTCCTGTTTCAATCTCTGTTGGGTCTGGTTTGCAGTTTTTTTTGCTAGTGTTCCGCCGCTGTTTCATCAACAAACAACCTCAGCTGTTGCAGCCATCTCTGTTGCTGTCAGCTGCCGCATGAACTCCTTAGGGTTTCTGTTTTTTGGGGGGTTTTGTATTGATTGATCGATTGGAAGATGATAAAAGCAGTGTTTTGGTTTTGTTTTCTTGTTTGAGAAGGTATTTGTCTACTGTACTTCGTGATATTCTTGTTCATCATTATCAGAGGTTACTGTCTCCGCTCAGTTAATTGTGAGTTGTATCTCGGGTTATTCTGATTCACGATTAGGGTGTGTTTTGGGTGGTTACTAAGTTTGTTGTTGTGATATTACCTTGATGGATTAGAAAAGGAAAGAAGATAGGTACCATGGTTGAAGTTAGTTCATTGAAACAAGGTATTAGGTTGATTAGGGTCAAGACTTTGTTTGACCGGGTATATACGGGTTTTTTCAAATGGATGTGGTACCGTCTTGAAGAAAATATAGCTAGCAAGTTTGGAGTTCTTTGTTTTTGAGTATTCCGGTTCCGAAGTTGCTAGCGTCGACACGAGGGGAAAAGTACAGTACTACAAAACACGCAAATAGTACGGTATAAGAACACGCAAAACACGTCCTAGATCTTGAGCCCGATATTGCTCTTTGATCTTCGAAACTTTGAAAAAACAGTTATTAGATAAAGATTGATCGTTTTTGGTTATCAAGTCTGAAACTTTACGTCAAACGTACCCTAACACAATCTCAAACTAAGAACATGCAAAACGTGATATTCAAACCCAAATTAATCTCGAACCAATGTGTTCAAACCTTTGTCTTTGATACTAGTTGTAAGTTTGTTAGTCCAACAAACTGGACTGACTCCATTGCAAAACTGAGAAGATTTGTCCGAAATAATATGAAGTCGAGTGACCAGTGTTAGTCAAGATTAGACAAGAACTAAAGACATACAAGTTGGAGTCGAAGACAACAAGTTGAAGGAAAAAAACATTGATGTCCGTGAAGCCCAGTAAGTGGAGCATTCTCTAGTGTAAAGTACTTACGTAAATTACTTACAAACCCTTACACCGATTGCGAGGAAGGCTTTTTACCTTAACAATCTTTTATTCGGATAATACCTTTTGTCTGTGATGAAAGTATAAAGTGTGCGAAGGTGGTTGGTTTAACGTATCACTTATAAAGTGACTTTATACATTACTTAAATAAGCATGTTAAGGAATTAAATGTAATTAAAATACTCTCAACCACATGTGTACGACATAGTGATATCCTGATATCTTCCTTTGCCTATAAATAGAAGTCTTTGCACAACCAAGACAAACCCCAACCTCACTCTCTTGGTGAACTTATGCGATATTCTCTCAATCGCAAAAAGGAACATTTCACAACTTTAGGTGTTTTGATTGTTAAGAGAATTTCTAAGTGTAGATGAATTCTATTTCTAGGTTGTTAGGATATTTACATCTTTGTATTAACGTACTACCGCAACAACCTTGTATTTTATTTAACATCAATAAATAAAATAGGGAAATTTCATATTTGCCACTAAAGAGCTTGTAAATATCACATTTGCCCAAAATGTTTTCTGTAAAAGGCCCTCACGCATGTTAACTTGTTATTACCTCCCAAATAATAACAGGCAACATGGCGGTATGCCGGTTACAGTAAATGCCCTCACGCCCCCCCCCACCAAATGTTAAGGAGAACCCGTGATGCGGGAAATGAAACAAGTGAGTGACTGGATAGCCAGATCCACCAACAATCAAACTAGAAAGCTAGACAATAAAAGTAAAGCAAAGGTAGTAGGAGAAATATCGTGAACTACATAGAACTCAACATGAACTTAGCAGTATCACCTTCATCAAGCTCCGCTTCTTCAACTTCATCACTATGAGAGTCATCCGCTAAATCATCATTATCAGAACAATAGGCTTCACTAATGTAATACTAATAGGCTTTACATTTGCTCAATTAAACTTCACTTATATCAAAAAAGCCATTATTAGACATGAAAAATATCAAAAATACCCATATTTATAAATTTAACCAATATTAAACATTAAAATCGCTACAATTTATAAATAACATTATCAATTTACAATTATACCTTTTTATATTTTATCCTTAATTTACACTATGTAAAATACAGTTCGTAAATAACAACAAAAGCCTTAATGCCTATGGTGGAATCACTTAGCAGTTGGCATAGTGATATAAAGTGCAACTGACATACAAATATCGTAGAAATTGGGGAAAGCGGGAATTATAATAAATATATTGTACTATAGTCTGGAGTAGATCTAATCTAATCAGGGGTTAGTAGCAAAGGGTATATTTGTAAAATTTATAATAGTATTGATAACTTTAAAAGTTTTTAATATTAAATATATGCATTTAAATATTTTTGATAATTTTAATATTTAATGATGGCTTTTTTGATATTTTGAAGTTTACCAAGGCAAATATGATATTTGTAAACTCTTCAATGGCAAATATGATATTTTCCCCTTAATATTTAGATATATTTTAAATTTAAAAATATTCAGATTTACACATTGTGTGGTGACGTTTTTTTCTTAGAATTTGTGTGGACAATTTGCAACTAAAATAAACATAAAATCTTCTACATACTCATTATTTGCTTCCTAATGATCGACCTTCTAGTTTGAAACGCAGTCCTTAAAAGTATGCTCGGATCCAATCATGACCCGTACATTGTCAAGTTTAGGAAGCATGGTGTGCCCAAACAATCAAAATTGACTCGTTTTATATTAAACTCGTAAGAATATAAAAACGTATTTATGAAAATGACATGAGTGCCCTGCAAACCTCAACTTGAATTCTTAAGCATATAATATGTCAAATTGCCTATTGGTCATGTTAGGCTATTGATATTTAAACTATTTAACTGATCTTCCATGCTAATTTATATGATTAACTAATGCAACCGAATCTAGAAATCATAAAAAATCAAAGAATAATAATACAAATAGATGCGTCAAGTTGTGGGCACAATAACTGGTGATAGATGATCGGTATGACATTCGCTTGCAATTTATGACTTTTTGATGATATAATTCAGATACCAAATAAGACACCTCGTGGGTTGAAGCCCATTATTTCACGAGACCCAAAACGAAAAAAGCCCAATAAGAATTGATACTTCCTTTAAACTAAAGTTGGGTTTAATTCTCGTTCACCCAGCATCCTTTTTATTTTCTCGAGCACATGCACATCTAGCTTCGTTGGTTTTGCATAAGTCAACCGAACCTCACCAGACCCGTTCCCTTAAATAATTGCAAATGCACATCGATATGTTTTTTTTCCTATGCATCATTCGGGTGTTTTAATAACATAATTGTTCAGAAACTTAAACGTAATATTTGGAAGAAAAAAAAATTAAAAAGTTTGACCGAATTTTGACTGAGTCACCTGAGTTTTGACCGAGTCTCCTGGGTTTGACCTATGTTGACCTGTGTCTAATCCGACCGAGTTTTAGGCCAAGTCGGCCTGACTCGATTCGTTTAATCCCCGATTACAAGTTTTCGGCCGAGTTTTACAACCCTGATAACTATTATCACACTGAATCTCCACTAACCCAAAAGCAGACATAACTTGATTTAGGATGTTACACACTTGCACCTATTCGACCAGCTGCAGCTTTAACTAAAAAAAAAAAAAAACAAACGTAGGCCCATACCAATCCATTGATATGTAAATGGGTTTAAAATTCTATTGTTAACCTCAACTAATACTCTATGTTTTTCTCAATTAGAAGTAATATATACAGATTTCTTTTACTTGTGCCAGATTGCCAGAATGTACTCGTGTGTGTTTCCTTGTCGTTGCAAAGTTTGGCCAAACTAAAATCTCAGAACTTGGGGATTAGATCAGAATCAAGTAGAATATATGTATAATATTTAAAGATACATATATTATTGAATTTAATTTAACACCTGTTCTAACACTATATGATAAAACAACAGCACTGATTTAAAGTATATTTATCTAACTATATGAGGGGACATGATTTCAAATTGTAAGTATCATTACCCCATTTATTAGTAATTTACATCAACTTCATTGGAATATATTTCGTCAAACACCTTTGTCCAGAGATTCTATATTTCTATACCAGTTCGTAAATAACCCAACACGTGAACACGAAATCAATGCAGAATTAATGTTCATACAAATAAATAAAAAGTTTGCTCACCAATATTTGATAAAGAAAATCCTTGCCGACTTCACACGGACAAAAAGGCTAAGGTCTTTGGGCTTCTTACGACCACAAGCCCACCACCTCTCTTGGACTTCTATTCTTTTCTTTGTTCTAATAACTAGCTCACGTGAACTAATTTCATTCTTTGTAGCAAATGTAATTTTATATCGTTTGTTCTTAGAAGATCAATCAGACTTGGTTGCAATCTTCATTAACTTGTACGTTGATGATCCACTTGATTCAATGATTTGTAATATTGCAATTCCATCTTGCATAAATTTTGGAATAATTTCCCAATGTATGCTTCTTTTGCATTTGATTTCCAAAAGTATGCCTGTTATGAATTTGATTTCCAAAATTATGCTTTTAGAAAAACTTCAAAGTAAAAGAAAAATAATTCTCTTTATTATATTTACTCTTTATTTTTCCATTATATATGGCCAAAAACATTTTTTACCAACATATATAATTTTTCTTTAAAAAGAAGAATGTGTTAATGAGTTGTGATAAGTTAATATATAGAGAGTAATTACATTATAAGAAATTTTTTAATGACTATTAAAATTACCAGAGGAAAAAGATAGATTATCTTCCAAACCTCAATACCTAATGCAGTATGCCATCGAAACAAAAGAGTTCTACCTATTTAACATGACACATGAGTGAAATACAATAAGAAAAGTAATATTTCATACTTCATTTTTATTTGCTGGTATTAGTTTCTTAGCTTATATATAAAAGATTCATATTTTTAGAACACAAACTTAAAAGAAGCATATTTTTGAAATACATGTATGAAACAAACATAGTTATGTACATAAAATAGAAAGAAAGAAAAAAAAAAGCATAATTTGGGAATTGACTCAAAAGATTCCCTAAATAAACTTGAATATTTATGCTCATGGGATTGGCATTTATTTAATATGCTGTTAGAAATACTTCAAATAATACAAAGATACTGATTGCCTATGAATGGATTATTTTTAGGTATGAGAGCAAATTCATAAGCAACATCGTCAACGTCATAAGAAAGAAAGTGAACTACAATGCCCTTTACATTAAAGATAAACTCGTGGGAATGAAGAAAGATGTTGCTTATATTGAATCATGGCTTCAAGATCCGTCACCCAATTCCACAATCCTTCTCATTGATGGGATGGGAGGCATCGGAAAAACAACCATGGCCAAATGCATATATAACATGAACTTTCGTGAGTACGATGGCTGTTGTTTTCTAGCAAATATTAATGAGATGTCTAATCAATCTAACGGAATGCTTCACTTGCAAAGGCAGTTTGTTTCCACTACTTTGAAGAGCGAAAAGGAAGAAACTATTTGGAACGAGTATGAGCGAACCATTAAGATCACGAATGCTATATGTAACAAAAAAGTACTTATTGTACTTGATGATATTGCAACATTGAGACAGCTAGACGCATTATTAGGACCACAAAGGTTTTATCCTGGAAGTAAAGTGATCATAACTACAAGGCATACATGGTTGTCAACTTGTTTTAAAGTTCCTCCTATGATCAAAACAATCGGACCACTATCCAACGATGACTCTGTTGAGCTCTTTAGTTTGTATGCCTTCCATCAAAATCAACCCGTTGAACCTTACGATCAATCAGAACAATTAAGTCAAGTAATTCATCACTGTGAGGGTCTTCCTTTGGCTCTTGAATTGCTGGGTTCAAATCTACGTGGAAAAAACAATGCTCAATGGAAAGACGCCATGTCCAAGTTAGAAAAATATCCTCTTGATGGGATTCAAAAAGTTCTACAATTGAGCTATGATTCTCTAGAGGATCACCATGATAAAGATCTATTCCTGCATATTGCTTGCTTTTTTGTGGGGGAGGATGAAGATTTCGTTGTCAAGGTATTAGAAGAATGTAAGCTATCCCCTATTATTGGAATCAAGAATCTAATGGATAGAAGTCTACTATATATTGGAAATGGTGGGAAGTTAGGGATGCATCAACTAATCAGGGAGATGGGGAAAGAAGTTGTCCGCCAAGAATCACCAAAGGATCCTGGAAAACGAAGTAGATTATGGGACCATGAAGATTG
>JANDBE010209643.1:0-13553 GCA_024320915.1 Erigeron philadelphicus
GAGACAATACTATAACCTTTATATGCAACCAACCATGGATATCTTTACAAAAGATCTAGAGCTAGTTATGGTAATGTTGCCATATTGGCATGTATTATATATTTGTATCGCTCCTTCGTCTTGTGCCTTTTTAAATGGTTGGTCTTAGTATTTGCATCAAATCCAAATAGTCTTCAAATAGCCACCAAATAGATATGAAAAGCCCAGAAAAAACCTGCAAAAGCAAGGAAATAATGCAGCTCCCAAACTAATATACTGCAAAACAGTAGCATAAACAATATGCAACTCACGGAATTACTTTACTATTTTTATTATTCAGATTCATAATTGATATGATTGATCTATTCAATTTAACATCAATTTCTCGTAGTCACTTTAGAAATTGCTTCACTTTAGTTAACTAATATGTTACTGTTGTTAGCTTTTTTAAGGAGTCCACTTGACATCGGTAGTCAAGAAACTTGAACTTTGATGCTCGTTATCTTTTATAAATATATCCCATCCTGATAATAAAGGATTAAAGCTCCTTGTTATCTACGTAACCAGTAACTCTATAAATCCGTGAGCTTTCTGTTTAAATATGGTGAAAGTAACAATCGAAGGTTAAATGAAACATTTTAGTAGATTAGATGTCTCGAATATTAAGTCACTTCGAATCACGATAGGAGTCTCCTAAACCCCCTAGCTTGTATAAAGACTCTAAATAAATCATTATTTGCATTGTTCTATGACTCAGTATCACATTCTTAATATGCAACAGCTAATGTTTTACAATTCATGTATGTATGTGAGTACAATGCATTTCACCTGTTTAAAAGGTTTTAAGTCTGCAAAATCTGTGGATTGAGGCATACCAACTTGTTGGTTGTCGATTGTAGCTGTGACTTTCCTGCGTGTAGTAAAAAAATTTGGTTAGTCTGTATGTGAATGTTTTGATGCTATTATTAGTTAATTTATTTTTCGTGAGCTTACTTAAGTAGCAGAGGATCCTAATTGCGGTATCTATAATCTATGAGAGTAAAAAACAAACAATGGGTTGCCGTCTTTTTGATTTGTTATAGCTCCCTAAGACATACATAGAGAATGCTCATTGTGAACTAAAACGGCCAAACTAAAACACATATTCTGTATATAAAATAAGTTAAAGGAAACCCTAAAATGACTTCTTTTAGAACACGTTTTAAAATTTTTGGAACGGTTGGTGCTTACATATTTGTCAACGAAGACACGACTAATGACGTATGGTTGGAATCCTGGAATCCATCTTCTCGAAGATCTCACATGTACTACCTTTGATGTGATTCCTGACTTCAGTGATTCCAAACTTTCACCTTCCATATGCTAATTACTTGCAACGAAATTCTTGAAAACGTAATCTGACAAAATTCTGTACAACCAGCAAATGTAGGAGCTGTCAAAGAAATTTCCACGAAACGCATGATATAAGTCAATATATGAACAATATTTAAAGAATTTAAAAGAAACAATTATTATTTCGTATCAATTTAGAGGAAAAAAATCTGAATATACTTTGTTCATAAGTGTGTTTGGTTTTTCACAATGTTCGTGATCTATCAATGTTTATAGTTTTGTGTAGTACCTGTTCCTAGCAGATGGAGCTGTGAAGGAAAAATGGAGCAACTGCATCATATTATATCAACAATATTCAAAGAAGAAAGGATTTTATCACTTACATTGTAGTATTGCAAGTGAAACCAAATGAAGATGCACGTCATTCCCAAGAAGAGAGTTAAACAAACAACAATGTAAAAAAAAGAGGAGTTACCTAAGAATCTGAATCAATCAATCCTAACAATAAACTAAACAAATTGCAATAAACTCGACAAATACATTGGTGAGACAATTAAAAGTTCCAATGAAATAGTTTTTTTTTCCTAAAAATATCCAATAATATAAGTAGTTAATAGTTTAGACGACAATAAGTTGTAGAACAAAAATAGTTGTCTTTGAACTTACATGGAGAAATCCAAAGATCACAAATCACCGCCCCAAGCCACGGAGCAATTAACGTTCCTATATAAAGAATGGAATTAGGAAAAAAAGGGTAACTGGGGAACCATAGTCCCAGTACCATAATTGGATATTCATCGGTCCACCCCGTATGAGCCATATGATGCCGGTAAAATACCTCGATCATAATCCCCATATGATCTGGACACCCTGACAAAGAAGATACATGTTTCACCTTTGACAAATCTAGGAAAAATGTCAAAGATGTTTCACATGATAGTGTCATTAATATCTCAAATTCGACCACTAACTTATAACTTGCGAAACAACATTTAACTATAAAAATAGCTAAATGATGAAGCATCTAATCAAACATTTTGTAAGTCTACAGAACTACTTTTACAAACTAAAATGCATAAATTTTATCCATATGTTTTTTTCACTTTTAATATAGAAGCGTCAAATAACGACATTCCTTTAAACCCTCAATAAAGATTGTGGAAAGTTGAACAATAAATTTTATATGAGGAAGAAAAATAATGTGGCTAAGAAACACATAAGATAAGAATGGATTCCAGATTTGAAACACACTATTACAAATTAAAACGAAAACATTGACGAAAGCAGGGCATAACACAAAAATATCCGCAGAAACTAAAGCATAAGAAAACCTGATGCTTATTTTTTCAAAAAAAGAAAATAACCCCTAAGTTTAAATTAAAACTAAATAGTTCAGGCGAAACCTTTTTTGTGTTAGTCGGTTACTAAGGATTCATAATAAGAAAAGATTACATAATTCGATGATGTTAATATTTCCAAAAGGAAAAAACATAATTTGATTAAAAAATTATCCCAAACCAGAATAAATAAAACCTTGAAAGTTAATATCCATTTTAATCGGTTAAAAAACATAAGCAACATACCTAATAGCAACTCAGGTATAAAATATCTAATTTCAATCCAGATATATGAAATCAAAGGAGCACATAAAACCTAAATATTGAGCAGTGAGAGATACACTGAAAGCAAATAAGTAATTATGTAAGCCAACAATTACAATCTAAAAGAGACAACAAAGATTACCTAACCCAATGGAAACAGTAGAAACATCTTCATCTTAACCAATTAGAACCCTAGAAAATAGACTTCATAACAGATTAAAAAGAATATAAAGTAAAGATATTTTCATTTTTTGAAATCTGTCTTGAAGAAGCAGCCACGTAGCAAAAAAAAAAACACTAATCCATCTTATATGTTGCCAGCGAGAGTTTTGAATAAATCCTTAAAAAAATAGTAAAAGTGAAAAACAAATATTTATAGCCGGAGTTTCGAACTCGAGTCAATCCACACAGGTGAAAGGCACAAAACCAACTCATCTAGCATCACTTTTAATAAAAATTATGCGACCTAAATATATATGGTAACCTTCGTTAATTACTGTTCACATCCAATTACCATATTAAAGAAGGTAATATAATTAGATATTAAAATAAATTTTAAAATAAGCAAATGTAAGCAAAAGTTCTAACAATTTGACAAATAAACATAAATTTTTTATATCCATTCAATGTTTATGTATGTTGTTGATGTAGTTATGTTATGCTATTTATAAATCCAAATATATCATTGAGAAGATTGTTTAAAATTTTCTGATACCGAACACTTATAAAAAAAAAAAACTCCACAACCTAAAACCGTGATGATACATGCATACAATTTTTATACTTTTTATGTTGAGTTATATTAATAAAAACCACACTAGCAAGACATTAGATGGTTAAAATTACAAAAATACAATCTAGATATACAACAAATAGAGACACAATCTAACCGTAAAAGAGGTAAAAAAAATAAAACTTATTTTGTATGTCACCAACCTAAAGATTGGATTTATGTTCTATAATGCTCGATCATTTAGAAACTAGAATCGACGGTAGGTAAAAGGAGGTATAGCTTCTTTGATCTAAACAATTGTAATTTGTAATTATTTCTTCAATCTTAATAACAAACTAACAAGACCAAGGTTTCCCGTTTTTATAGGTTGTAAGAGCTTATCTAGATTGAAAAGGCTAGAAACTATGTCGTTTAGCGAATCTCGCGATCTCGACAAGAGTGTCATTTCGTGTCTAAGTTTCCTCCCATCTCTCAAGAGTCTTGATCTTAGTCATACAGCTTTGGGAACTTCCTTTCCTATGCAAGGCATGTTTTTGGTATCAAATCTCAACATTTAGCAGTTCACTATTACTCGTATTTATTAACTTGAAATTTCTTTTGTGTAGAATTATCTAGCTTAAGAGAGTTAGAGACACTTGACATGAGCTATTGTGAACTTTATTCACTCACATCAGATGGTAATGTACTTATGTTATTTGCAAGTTCCCTTTGTATATATATATATATATATATATATTCCATTCTTATGCATGCAAATTAGATGCACCCTAATAATTGGCTTATAATTGGGTTGTCAACGGGTTTGGGTTGGCCGCGGGTTGGCATATCGAAAATCTTTGAACCTAATCCAACCCTTACTCATAACCTGAATCTGAGCCCAACCCACCAACCTGAAAAAAATTGGGTTAGTGAGTTAATAGGTCGGTGGGTTAATTTTAGGTCAAATAAGTCATACTAGTTGTGAGCTGACGGGTAAATTTCAGGTCAAATGGGTTGTGGGTTGATGGGTTGTCTGTTAAATTAACAATGTCAATATCAAATCACTACTAATGTCTACTTTCTATGGCAGAAAATGTACATCTTAATTAAAACTATTTCATCCCTTATATTTTTTAGGTATTCTCACTGATCTCATTTACATTCAAAAATCAAAATGCAGGTACCATAAACAACAAGCTGGTACGATTGATGTTGGATGGGAACTACTTCAAAGCAGATGTCATGCGATCCATCGCTACTTTTCCATCGCTAAGAATTCTTTCTTTGAGTACTAACAATGGGATAAATAAATCTATTGAAGGAGAAAAACCCCTTGGTAATGGTTTGTTTCTGTAATGTGCTCCAACTAGATTTCAGATTGTTTTAAACAACAATAGATAGCGTATGAGTTAAGCGCTTGGAAATGTATCCCAGCATAACCCAAAATATAAATTATGGTTTCAACTCTAACTTTCGTTCTTTTGTATATCCAACTTAATTGTATGTACCTGGTGGTAATTTTGTTGGTATGACATCTTATATGGTATCATAGAAACTAGAAAGTATCATCAAGTACATGCAATATTTAATATATCTGAATTTTTTTGGTTTCTTCGGGTGATTCCACTTGCTTGCAAGCGGACTAATCCCAAGGCCACTTTCATTGCAAGTCCGAAGAGTCGAAGACATTGCGAGGAACCTTCATGGCCATTAGGGGCCGGGTTTATGCCAAGGATAGAAAATGTGACATCTACATTGAGAGGCACAAGTCCTTGGCAATGGACCACCGCCCTAGTGGTTTTGCATGATTGATACCTACAATTGAAGCGCCCTGGGTTGGCTGAATAGATAATCGTACTATGTACTTTCGACTAAAGTTGAACACATTTCCAAATGCTTATTCCATTGTTGACATATGATCGAGAGATTTTCTTGCTTTTTTTTGTTATCAATTTCCCTCGTGTGTCTTTTTTCTTATTCAGAACTGCCCAATTTGCCTGACTTGGAAATCCTCAACTTGAACGGTAATAATTTCTACGGAACACTACCAATAGAAGGTAAGCACTTCTCCTTACATTCTTAATTCGTTTACAACAGTACCACTGCCTTAATTAAAAACTAGTCATGTATATCTAAAATTATTTTAGAGCCTTTGTTTACCTGATGCCTGTAATATATATAGCTTTGGCATCTTCCCACCATCTGGAGGTCTTAGATTTGGGTTATAACAATTTTGTTGGAAGTATTCTGTCAACAACACGGTCATTCGCTGTGCTCAATCGATCGCTACCTGAATCTGGTAACGTATCTAAAAAATGCATTAAGAGATTCCGTACGTAATATTAACTTAGCCTGATACTTGTTCTTTTGTGATGTTGAACAACCATGTAAATGTAATGTAAGGTATGTTTACTCCTGAAGGGTTAACCATAATATGCTTTCTTCTTTTTTGGCAGGGTTATGTGGCTTAAAGAATCTCCATAAGCTCGATCTTAGTTGGAACATGTTCAATGGTAGCCTGCCGGATTGTTTCAACAGGCTAACATCTCTTAGGTTCTTTGATATTTCTTCAAATCTATTCACGGGAAGAATTTTGCCATCTCTGATCGCTAATCTCACATCTCTTGAATACGTAGATTTTAGAAATAACAAGTTTGAAGGTTCAATCTCATTCAGCTTATTCTCCAATCATTCAAAGCTTCAGGTAGTTGCAATTGGAAGCGACAATGACAAGTTTGAGGTCATAACGGAAGAGCCTAGAGGTTGGATTCCAACATTCCAGTTGAAAGTTCTCATGCTGTCGAATTGCAATATTAACAGGCCTAAAGGAAGTGGTGTTCCTAGTTTTCTACTTCTCCAGCATGAGTTACAGTTACTAGACATGTCACACAACTCCTTGGAGGGAAACTTTCCAAATTGGTTGATAATAAATAATACTGTGCTAGAATTTCTTAGTCTAAGAAACAACTCATTGGATGGTAACTTTTATATGCCGGCATTATTGAGGAATTACCAAATGTCATGGTTGGACATATCAGGAAATCTCGTGAAAGGTACTATCCCCAGCAATATACAAAAGCTCTTTCCCAGTATAACTCAGTTAAATATGTCCAGGAATTTTTTAGATGGTGTTATCCCATTTGCCGTTGGTGAGTTGAGTGAGTTAGAGGTACTGGATCTATCTCATAATCAGTTCAGTGGAGAAGTACCAACAAGATTGTTCACAAATCTCTCTCAGTTGTCGATATTAAAACTATCAGATAACAACTTGCAGGGAGAGATACTATCGGGAAACTTAAGCTTCGGTTATTTAACGAGGCTTCAGTTAGATAGCAACCTTTTCACAGGGAAGATTACAAGTATCATCATCTTCTGGGGTATAGATCTTTTAGATATTAGCTATAACTCATTTTCGGGTATGATCCCTGGTTGGATAAGCAACGGTTCTGTGTCGCAACTTTTGGTGAGAAATAATCGGTTGGAGGGCTGGTTTCCTTGTGAAGGCGCTAGATTCTCATTTCTCGATATCTCACATAATAGTTTCTCAGGTCCCCTCCCGTCCTGCTTAGATTGGACATTTACAGAGCATCTTCATTTGGGTTCTAACAGATTTACTGGATCTGTACCAGCTTCGTTTAGTAATTTGACCAGTGTTTTGACTTTGGATATAGGAAACAACAGCTTGTCAGGCAGTATTCCTGAGGTTCTTGGTGAACTATCCAATTTAAGGATCCTTCTTTTGGGAAAAAATAACTTTAGTGGGTCGATTCCGAAGCAGTTGTGCCAATTACGTAATGCGAGTTTGATAGATTTATCTAGTAACTCCCTTTCTGGTTCAATACCTCCCTGCCTAGAAAATATTGCTGGGACCAATTACCCTGCTTTCATACAAAGCAGCTATCCGGGATACCATGGGCCTTCTATTAGTGTTCTTGATAAAGAATTTAATATAGATGTTGTAGAGAACATGTTTGACACAGAAGACATAGCTGTGTTTACAATAAAAAGCATGCCTCGTCCCTACAAAGGTAACGTCCTCAATAACTTGACAGGGTTGGATCTATCCTGTAACAAACTCACGGGTGAAATCCCACCAGAACTAGGGAGGTTGACCCAGATTCATGTTTTGAACCTTTCTCACAACCAACTGACTGGTCCCATTCCAGTGTCATTCTCAAATCTTTCGAATATAGAAAGCATGGACCTTTCTTCAAATCGTCTGAGTGGAAAAGTTCCATCGGAACTAACTAAGCTGAACTCCTTGGCTGTTTTTAATGTTTCCAACAACAATCTATCAGGTAGACTCCCAGACTTGACAGCACAGTTTGGTACCTTTTCCAGTGCAAGCTATGAAGGGAACCCATTTCTTTGTGGGAAGCCGCTAGAGAAGCAATGCACGGCTACGACCAAGTCACCGACGATCATCGTTCCATCAGCTGAAGAAGGCACTGAAAAATGGTATGAAATTGATATGGCATCTTTTTATGCCACATGGTCTGTGGTCATGTTGGGATTTGCTGCGGTTCTTTACATGAATCCTTACTGGCGTCGAAGGTGGCTAGACTTTGTTGAAGAATGTATGTATAAATGCTATTACTTTCTTTATGATTTAGTAAGGAAGCCCTCTATGCTCTTCCGTAACTAGGTCCGGTCTCTATGAATTGATGTGTAGTAAGATAAAAACATTGGTTGTAATACATTTGCATATATTATGTCGTGCCTATAATATCAGCAATAATAAACGAAACAGGGGAATTGTATTATTGTATATCAATTATTAAGATACATCATCAATATATATATATATATATCTACTAATTACACTTTGTATCCTTGTATTCTAAACATTTATAATATCAGTCTAATATTCCTCCGAAAGCTAAGGCCGGGTAACGACTTTTAGCTTGGACCTTAAATCAGCAAATCGTTGTGACGATAATGGCTTGGTGAAAATATCTGCAATCTGATCATGTGTAGAAATGAATTGCACAGTGAGTTTCCATCCGCCACTTTCTCTCTAACAAAGTGAAAATCAATCTCAAAATGTTTTGTGCGAGCACGGAATACAGGATTTGCAGACAAATATGTGGCACCCAAATTGTCACACCACAAAACTGGAATAGATGCCATAGGAACCTTTAGTTCTCGAAGAAGGGCTTCTAACCAGGTGAGCTCAGCAACTGTGTCAGCTAAAGCTGTGTATTCCGCTTCAGTTGATGACCGAGAGACAGTTCGTTGTTTCCTAGCTGACCAAGAGATAAGGTTAGACCCAAGATATATAGCATATCCCCAGTGGACCGACGGTCATCAAGACAACCAGTCCAATCTGCATCCGAGAAGGCATACAAAGATGAATTATGAACATCGGTGTAAGCATGAAGTGTTGTACCAGAAGCCTGTTGGATCAAAAGGCCATAATTCGACGTACCATGAAGATAGCAAAGTATCCGTTTGACAGCAGACCAATGATTCTCAGTAAGAGAATGCATAAACTGGCAAACTTTATTAACAACAAATGTAATGTCCGGACGAGAAAGAGTGACATATTGTAGAGGACCAACAAGTTGATGATAACGCACCAGATTATCAAATAAAGGACTGTCGACAAGAGCCAAATTTGCATCACTAGTGATGGGTGATGTGACCGGTTTAGCCTTAGATAAACCAGCCCGATGAAGTAACT
This sequence comes from Erigeron philadelphicus, assembly GCA_024320915.1. Taxonomy (NCBI): domain Eukaryota; kingdom Viridiplantae; phylum Streptophyta; class Magnoliopsida; order Asterales; family Asteraceae; genus Erigeron; species Erigeron philadelphicus. Next base: position 9,308 of record JANDBE010209643.1, read on the forward strand.
CCAAAATAAATTTTCGTTGAGAAAGAACCATATTAGACCCTCTTTTGACAACTTCAACACCCAAAAAATATGACAGCGAGCCCAAATCTTCAATAGCAAAAGTGTGACCCAAGTTGTGAATTACCTAATCAATGACATGTGGATTTTTCCAGTAAGAAGGATGTCATCGACGTTACATGAGAGTGTCCCCGGAACAATAAACGAAAAGTGAAGGATCCGTTTTGGATCCTATAAACCCAATAGAGTGTAACACCCGAGTAAGCCGAGTCTACCATGCACGAGGAGCTTGCTTTAATCCATATAAGGACTTATGAAGTAAACAAAGATGATCTAGTCTCTGACGATCAACAAAGCCCTGTGGTTGGCGCAAATAAACTGTCTTGGTCAGGTCCCCATGTAAAAACGCATTTTGAACATCTAATTGTCTAAGTGTCCAGCGCTGTGTCATAGCAATAGACAAAACAGTACGGATAGTAGTTGATTTCACTACTGGACTAAAAGTCTCATGATAAGCCACCCCTGATTGTTGCTTACATCCTCTCGCCACTAGACGTGCTTTGTGATGTGTAATCGCACCGGTTTGATCCCGTTTAAGTTTGTATACCCATTTATAATCAACGACATTTGCATTAGGCATAGGAGGAACAAGAGTCCATGTACCATTACGTATCAAGGCTGCATATTCTTCTGCCATAGCACTACGCCACTGAGGAGATTTGTTAGCAATATCAAAGGTAGCAGATTCAAAATCAGTGGAAGTGTGAGAGAGATGAGCGGTAGGATCGTATGGAACCCGTCGTTTCGGATTTTGGCGAAGATTAGCAGGTTTGGTACGGGTTGTAGAATTATGTACGGTATGTTGATGCAGTGATGATGTGGTGACACTTTGTGTTTGGGATGTGGGCTCGATTTGTGTTTGAGTATGTGAAGGGATAACATGAGTAAGTGCAGTTTGTGTTTCAGCATGTGAAAGGACAGGTTGAGTAGGTGCGGTTTGTGTTTGGTTACGGCTAGGTATATCGGTTTGTGTAGTGGGTGAAGTAAGTATAGATTCAGTAGGTTTAGGGATAATAGGTGTAGGGTAGCTGGTGACATATGGATCAGGCGCAGAAGGGGAGAGATGGGAAGCAGGAACTAGTAAGAATGGAAAAGATTGTTCGTTGAAACGAACATGACGGGCAATATAAAGGCGATCGGTAGTCATGTTGAGACACCGATAACCATGATGAATGGGACTGTACCCAAGAAAGATACAAGGGAGAGAACGAAACTCCATCTTATGATGATTATACGGACGAATGTGAGGATAACATTCACATCCAAAAACCTTTAAAAAGGTAAAATTGGGTGGACGATGAAATATATACTCAAAAGGTAATTTTCCTGACACATTACGCGATGGCATTCGGTTTATAAGATAGACTGCCGTTTCAAAGGCAAAGTGCCAGAAACGACCGATTGAGCAAGTAAAGTTAGACCTGTTTCAACGACATGCCTCTGAAGGCGCTCAACGATGCCATTCTGCTCACTAGTATGGGGACAAGAACGACGATAAATAATGCCAAGAGGAGAGAAAAAACTAGGGAGATTCCTGAACTCACCTCCCCAATCCGTTTGAACGGATTTAAGTTTAGTATTAAACTGTCGTTCAACCATGGAAACAAATTGTTTAAAAATGGGAAACACATCCGATTTTTGTGTCAATGGAAAAAACCACATATAGCGAGTAAAATGATCAACACAAAGTAAAAAATATTTATGACCATCACTAGACAAAATAGGAGCTGGTCCCCAAACATCACAAAAGACTAAATCCAAAATTGCATAGCTTTGAAAGGTAGAAGATGACAATGAAAGTTTCGATGATTTCCCTATATGACAAGCATTACAAGAGTCATTCGAACTTTTTTAAGAAATAGGGAGACAATATTTAGAAAGCATAGAATCTAAAAGGTGTGGATGAGGATGCCCAAGTCGTTGATGCCATGTTGTAACAGGAGCACGAACGACAGTAAAAGCAACTCTGGAGACCAATTGAAATGAAGGAAGACGGAATGTTCACTTGGACCCGTGAGGAGGGTAGTGCGTGTAAACTTGTCCTTTACAGCAAAAAAGGAATCGTGAAATTCAAAGAAGACATGATTATGACGACAAAATTTTTGAACAAAGAGTAAGTTTCGCTTGATATTAGGAACATGAAGGATGTCATTTAATAAAAAAGTTTTGTTAGGGGAATAAAAACGTGTTGAACCAATATGTAAAATGGGTAAACCCTCACCGTTGCCAACATGAAGAGACCCCTCACCATAGTATGGCTCAGCAGTGCCAACAGCAGATAGGTCTTGTGCTACATGACTGTTAGATCCAGTGTCGGGAAGCCAAGAAGAGGCATGAGAACGATAATCGGCATGGTTGACAGAAGGTTGTGAACGATAATAAGAATAGTATGGTTGTGAATGATAATCAGCATAGTTGGCAGAAGGTTGTGAGTGAGACTTGACACGGTTCGGGCAATCAGGAGGAGTGTGACCAATACCACACCTATTACAAGTTCCATAAACCATATTCTGAGTAGTTGCCAAGCTAAATTGATTTTTTTGTTACCCCCATAAGCCGGATTATTATAATTGGGTCTTCCACGACCACGGTTGTTTGTGGTGCGACCCTGACCACGATTGTTTTGATTATAGGAGGTAAAAAGAGCCTCTAATTGTGGGGTGGACGGTTGTAATCGAAACTCCAATTTGGAAGCAAGTTAAGTCAATGCCTGCAAGGTTGTATAGGGCTATTGACTGGCTGAGTTCCCGTAGCCGAAGTTGCAAAGGCTTGGGGTGAAGCAATAACAGGTGCAACAAACTGTTTCATCATGTAATCATAATCCGAAAGCAGCCCTTTGAGTTCTGAAAAAGATGTTGGATTTTGTCTCCCACGAATATTGGATTTAAATCCATTATACTCTTTACGAAGACCAGAAATAACTAGCATGACGAGGTCTTTTTCTTTAAATGCTTCCCCAATATTAGCCAGGGCATCAGAATATTCCTGTGCCCGATCAAGATAAGCAGAAGGGGTTTCATCACCCTTCATATGAAGTTTTAACAATTGGGCCTTTAGAATGTATTCCCTAGATGAAGTATGTGGTGCATAAGCACGTTCTAGAGACAACCATAATTCTCGAGAAGCAGTACCTTGAACATGGATGAACGAAGCTTCTGAGATTGTAGAGATAATCAACATACCAACATGAGCATCATTGGATATCCAAATCGCATAATTCGGGTTTGGTCGAGATGTTTTTGGTGCATCTTTGTCTTGTGAAGTGGACTTTTCTATCTCAGCCAACAGACAAGGTATCGTGCCATCAAGGTAGCCTATCAGGTTGTTTGTGACAAGGAAGGGATGAATCATTGTTTTCCAGAACCCATAGTTGTTAGCATTTAGGGTGAAAGCAAATTTATGGGAGTTATGAGAGGTCTTCTCAACCGTAGAGAAAGCAAGTATCATGGCCATGAAATCTAACTAATTTGGGGTTAGCACTTGTATATAGGGATGACAACGGACCGAAAAAAACCCGTAATCCGCGGATACCCATCCGTCATGGACGAGTAATTTCAATAAATTTCATCGGTGGATATAAACGGGTATAAATATATATACAGATATATCTTCCAAAAATATCTATGGAGACTCCAACTCAACAACCACTACAAATAGAACATTCTGGAGGAGAAGAAAGTACAGGCAAAACAAGCCCGACTACTCCAACTTCTTCACCGTCAACATTACCTTTGGCTCGAGAGGAATCGAGTTCGGATTCAACACCTGGAAGAGTCAAAACATTAACAGAAGTCTACGAGACTTGCAACTACACATCTCTAGAACCTGAAAGCTATGAAGCTACTGCCAAAGACGAAAAATGGGTGACAGCTATGAATGAAGAAATTAAGATGATCGAGAAGAACAACACATGGGAGTTAGTTGATCTTCCCAAAAATAAAGAAATCATCGGAGTTAAGTGGGTCTACAAAACAAAACTTAACCCCGATGGCTCTATTCAAAAACATAAAGCAAGACTAGTGGCTAAAGGCTACTCACAACAACCTGGAGTCGACTACAATGAAACTTTCGCACCTGTAGCTCGACTTGATACTATAAGATCACTTGTGGCATTAGCAGCTCAAAGAAGATGGAAGATTCATCAACTAGATGTGAAATCAGCATTTCTAAATGGGTTTCTCGAAGAAGA
>JANDBE010211009.1:0-13481 GCA_024320915.1 Erigeron philadelphicus
TTACAGCTACAGCTATCAGCTATAGCTACAAGCTACAACTAATTTTGCCAAACATACCCAAAAGTAAAAAACACGAAAAAAAAAACACATAAAAAACCACAAACCAAAATCATAATTACACACTTAAACAACACAAAGATCCATGAGTACCAAAAACACAACAATCTTAAAAAATTCAAAATAGTAAAAACAAGTGAAACATTTTTAGTTGAAAAATGAAGGAAAAAATCAGTCATATAGACTCAATCTCTTATGTTTTCGTCATTCTAGTCATTCACTTTTTTATTTTTACTAAAATTGAATGTAACATTTCATTATTTTACCACTATAATCACCTATCTTTTATTTTTGTTAAAATAGGATTTTATTTTTCAACGTTTTAACACTTTAATTGCCCACCTTTTAATTTTATTAAAATGACAACTAATATTACTCATTGTTTACTCTCTTTAACAAAAAATAATACTTATTTTAATTTTGGCTTTAACTATTAGGATCATATTAATATCAAAAAGAATATATGAAAAATAACATAAGATACATACATGATATCAAACTACTACTCATTATAAATCATTTATTTACTGATTAAACTTAAAAAAAAATTAAAACAACAACAATGACATTTTAGGTTAGAAATAAAAAAGATAGATAGATAGAGATGGATTTAATTATGGTGTTGACGTGTCATACTAAATTTTGATGAAGTGAAAAAAATAAATGTTTCAAGAGACATAGCAAGCCACATGAAAGTTGAGATGGACTCATCATAAGTTACCTAGTTAAATGTTGGTGTTCAAGTATACTTTAATATCACTTTTCAATATTACTAGATTGAAGGCCCGTGCGTTGCACGGCTTGGCACGATATCGAGTTATTGGGTTTAAGTTATGTTCTTGGCGATTTAAGTCTTCATTTTGTATCTTGGTTATGTGTTACTGTGAATGTAAAGGTTATATCGTGTTGTATATTAATGGGCATGCTGAAGATGAGGACATATTATGTAAGAGACACGAAGGCTGTAGAATTGTAATATTTTTTAAGCGCCAAAGGACTACGTTGAAAGTTAATAACCATGCTGACCATTACCATAGCAAGCAAGAAGGTGCAATTCAAAAAGCACAATGTTTTCATTTCTTACATATCGGATATTAGGATCAAAAAGAAAATATAATGAAAATTGAATGATAGTTAATGTAAACTATCAGACGTTACCACGGTAGTACATGAACAAATCAAAGAACGACAATTGGGTGTTTTTCTGATTCCCCAGCTTCCCCTGGATTCATCTTCCTTGCTTTGAAAAGGCGAGGTCTTAAACCATATTTCCTGGGTAGTGTTGATTGAGCAGTGTCATTGTCGTCTGATTCGTCCATTGAGGAAGTGGGTAGATGTGTGTCATCAGTTGTTTCATGTTCGCTGTCATTCATGGGTTCATCGTCACTGGTAGATGCATTGTTGTTGGAGCTGTTGGGTTGATGTGAAGGGCCAGTGCCTGTGTGTTTTTATAAGATCCATTGTTAAAACGGGTACACATAGTATTGGTTTATTTTTTGTGCAAATATAGCAGGAAGAGTGTGTGAGGTTACTTTGGGGTGAAGAACCTGGATTTGTAGGGTATAGGAATCTAGTATCTCCCTTGATGTCCTTCTTGTAAAGTATGCATATCGGCTTAGTATCTTCATCGTCGTCAGATTCTTCCACATCAGTAGTAGGATGGTTGATTTGCAGAGGACCTGTTTATTTCCGAGTATGAGAAGCACAAAGGGGGTGAAGCATTGCAATGGTCATTCATTTGACTTGTATTTACAAAACTAATTAAGGGTTCCACATATAACAGGAAGAGTGTGCATGGTATACGTACCTTTGCCTTTGTGGTTCAATGGGAGTGGGTCTGCTTCATCTTCGGATGAGGTATAAAGTAATAGTCGTCTTTTATTATGCATGATACCTGGTGTTTCATGTTAATCGAAGTGAATCGGTAAATTGGTTCCTACTTATCATTGAATGAATATGCTGTAAAATGATCAAGTGTATAGCAGGGGTCTCTAAAAATTTTTCACCTATGAGTGTTTAAGTTTTTCAACATCCATTGTTCATGGAGCAACACAGTTTGTATCATTTGTTTCATTTATACCTTAAGGGAGGTTTCATGGACACATTGAGTTTTTCAAGTTTCAATTTCTTGACTTCCAAAGGCAGAAACTATGTTTTTTGATGGTTTGGGCAAGGATACTTACAACGTCATCAATATTCTACACAAATTATTAGCCGATGTCGACATATGAAAGAGGGCTTTTGGGGCAGGTGGAATTAGTCAAAATAATCTAATATTACACTTAATAAAGTTCTGATACATATGTTATTTATATATATGTAATAGTAGATATGATTTGGTTTTATGGATTGGTACCTTCTTCTTTGTTAGAAGGATTCTCCTTATGGTGGATCACAGTGTTTTCTGTAATCTTTGCTGGTGTATCATTCAATCGATGGTCTTTCTCATTCATAGTATCTGGTTATTTATCATGGTGAAGAGAGAAAAAGATGTTACACAATATTTCTATCAGTATATGTCATTAGTTTTGTATTATATTACCTTTTCCTTCTTTGTTGTCTTCTTTGATGGTGATCGTGATCTTGATGTTCTTGCTTGCACGGATCGAATGCTTGGTCCATTTTTTGGTCCTTGAAGTGCCAATGTTCTCTATATGTGTTGCTTTGTTCTTGTTAGTTGGAGTTGCCATTGCTTTAGCAGAATCGATTTTGGTGTTTGAGTGATTTGATGAAATCGGAACCCTAATTGTATGGTATTTATGTAGTTGGGGAAGAAGGTATAGTCGGAAGGTTTGTGTTTGTGTAACTGTTATTTTGTATAAATGCATCTTTAATTAATATTGTAAGTTATAATTATCATTATTATTAATTAATATTATTAATAATTCGTGTTATTTATTTATATAATATATTGTTATTAATTAATGATAATTAGTTTTTTTTTTGTACATATATTATGTTTAATTGGATGTAATGTAATGATTGTATTTTAGTAATAATAACTTGTAATAATATTTTTATAACATTATTATGCTAAACTCTTTATTTGTATATAGTATAGAATGAGTCATTGTAATAATGAAAATATTATTGGTATATGTTTATAAAGACTTTGATTTTTTATTGAGTTATTAATACCATTTCCTATGTATTTAGATTTGACCTTTGTTAGGGAAAAAATACTTGTCTTTTCCTATATTTGATGTACATATAAATACGATTGTGATATGATTTAATTATTTCTAATACGATAAACGATTGTAGAATTTGTGTAGATTTTACTTTTGTTACAGGAAAAATGTGGTTAAAGGTCACATAGAATGAGATTTTTTATGATATTTGATATACATATGAGTATGAGTATAATTTTTTTAGAATTTAGATTTGATTTTTGTTAGGGAAAAAATGATGTGAATATAGAACGGAGTATTGATGGTTAGAATTTGTTATAGAATTCACTTTTGTTACGGGAAAAATGTGATTAGAAGTCACATAGAACGATATAAGAATATCTTATTGAATTTGGTATGAGTTTTTTCTAATTTAAGTTTTTGTAGGTCAAAAAAAAGGAAATTACTGTGTTTAGTTATGGTTTTTTTTTCGGTGCCGTTTTATCGGGTTTTCGTTGAGGGGGTGAAATAAGGACAAATTCCATAGTAGAAGGTACGTAAGTCATTTTGTTGATTTGGGAGTTGTGTTTTGAAATTTTAGGAAAATTTAAAAACTATTTAAACTGAATATTACGTATACTGATAGTGGGGGAAGATCAAAAGTTTGAAACCAACAAAGAAGTTAATGTATCTCATTTGATGAAAATAGGAATTTCAATTGGTTGTATTTTTGTCTTATATATAAGAGATATATTTAGGAAAATATCTCATACATATTGATATCATTTATCTATCTACAAAAGCATTAGGGCATTCTTTTCTGCATTTCTCTACTAATCAATCGGGTATTCTTTTCTGTATTTTCCTACTAATCAATCATGGCGGTTATGGTGAATTTCTGGACGCATACGGCCATTGAGGATTTGTATGTCTTCCATCAATGCAATAGGAGGAAGATGAAGATAAGAAGGATCAAGCGAGTGTTGAAGCTTGAAGAAAGGATGTTGAAAGAGATTTATAGGCAGGGGAAGTTACCAGGGTTTCGATGCCAAAGGTCAAGGGAACTGATCAGGGCACTGAGGAAGTTGTTTGAGCCCCATGTCTTTATCATGGAAGAAGATGGGTGGAGAACGGTTAGGGAATGGAGTTTCGTCCATAACTACATTTGGATTCGGTGGGCCAATAATGAAATCCGGTGGTACCCAATGCAGCTTGCTGTGGATACTCTTAGTTTGGAAGTGTTGGAACAGTTGGGCTCCATGCCTCCCCTTTGCAGTGTTCGTTGTGATTGTATTATGCAGTTTGAGGTTGACGTGGGTGTTCGTGCTGATATGCTCAGGTTCCAGGAAGAGGATGAACCGGACGGCCTTTATTTGTCCGAGGACATGACTCCAGAGGAAATTTGGGGGTTTGAATAAGTATTTTCATGTTTATACCGTTTGGGATCTGTAGATATATATGTACATATTAAGTATGAAACTGTTTCTTCCTCTTTTAATATGGGATTTACTAAATCCTTTAATATCGTACTTTTTTGATATAGGATTAACTAAATCCTACATTTTGTTGCTATCAATTACATATGAATGATGATATATTACTATGGTATCTATTTAATGATATTGGTTATGTTGTATAAGTTATTAATGTGTTTAACCTTAAATATTGTTATTTATATGTTTGGGATGTGTTGTGGTTGATATTTGTGTGCTTTGCAATCACCTGATGAGTTAATGGTAATAAATTGTTTAATGTTTTTATTGATCATGTTGGTGAATGTACATGATAATATGAGAATACTTTGAACTGTTAAAGTAAGGAAGTGTACATATTAATTTTTGTTAATTTCATTGTGATTAATTGTTGCTTATTTGTACCTGTTCAGTGGTGGTCATCAGTTATGTATGTGATATTGTGCATAATGACGTTGAAGATGGAATCTTTATCCAGGTGATTAACATTTATTGTATTATCTAATGATGTTCTGGAATCAAGTTGTAATAGTTTCCTTTTTTTTTGAAGGGATGAAAATTTGGGTTACAAATGAATTCAGGTGTAGATGAGTTTGCAGCAGCTACAGTATTGTATGCTTATTTAGCAAAGGTATGATTTTTCTTTGTATTGTATTGTCTTCTTGGATCATCAGTGTGTGTTTGTATTGTGTGTTTCATAAAATTGTGGTAAAGATGAATGTCAATATTGATTCTTAAGGTAAATGTAGATAATACAAATTTGCATTAGGGAATTAAGAATAAGTAAACTGTAGAAAAGCATTATCAGAGGTTTTGTTTGAATAACTGAAATGGGGTAAAAATGTAATGTGTCAACGGTTTCACTCGTCATGCTGATAGAGGTTGTTGAAAGCTTCCTTGTACACAATGTTACGTGTGTGCTGCTTGAGGTCTTTGTCCTTGTCTTCGACTATTAAGATCTTAAGCCCCTGCGGACGTGTAACCCTTGACAATGCAACATATAGTTGTCCGTGACTAAATACGGGGTCCGGTAAGTACAGCCCAACATAGTTGAGTGACTGACCCTGGCTCTTATTGATTGTCATTGCGTAACACGGCTTGATTGGGAATTGTCTACGCTTGAGTATGAAGGGCCACTTTGTTGATGTAGAACTGAGGGTGATCCTGGGAATTAGTGCAGTTTTGCCTATCTTTGATCCTGTGATTATTCTTGCCTTCACAACAAACTTGCCAAGATCGGTAATGATAAGGCGCGTACCATTACATAAACCTTCACTTGGGTTCACATTCCTCAGCAACATTACAGGAATACCTTCTTTGAGTTGCAGAGCATGTGGTGGAATTCCAGGAAAGTTTAAAGTATTTAGAAACTCAATTGGGTACAACTCCTCTTGACCTGAAGAGTCGGTGGAAGCCTTGCACACCTCATCTGAACTCTTATATAATCTGGCCGGTCGGTTTACTTTCTCAAACATATGGCTGTTGATTTCGTCAGCAGATGCATTCTTTGGTGTTAGAATTGCTCTTTCCCTTAGGTAGTCCTCGTTTTGCTGGTTCTCAAGGAAGTCTGGAAAAGTGGCGTCGATGATTTTTTCAATCGGGGATTTCTTGTAAGGTACAATAAACTTTTCGGGGATATGTATCCAGGTTGGTTCGTCGTCGCCTTCTCTTGCCTTTGCTTCCACAACACCGTCACCAATATTGAGTACCCATTTGTTGAATTCTAGTTTTTCCATGTCAACAACTCCTGTCGATGAATACTCATTGACGCGCATACTACGTGAGAGGGTAAAAAGTCTGCAGTGTTTCCATAAGACGGATTTGTTGACGCATGATTGAACAATTTCTTGCCTCTTTCCCTTTGGTATAACTGGTAGTATCTGTCTGAAGTCTCCACCCAATAAAACCGTCATTCCACCAAAGACCCGATTCTTGTTTTCTGGATTTTTGTATCCCAATATATCCTTCAGTGTTTTGTCAAGGGCTTCAAAGGCAAATTTTTGAGTCATTGGTGCCTCATCCCATATGATGAGGTGAGCTTCTTGCAGCAATGCTGCCAGGTGGGTATTCTGTGTTATACCACAGGTGCTACTTTCCAGGAGTTCTAATGGTATTACAAACCGGCTGTGTGCCGTTCTTCCTCCCGGAAGCAATAATGAAGCAATTCCTGTAATAGTCAAAAGCCAGGTATAGTCAATTAGAAGCTGGATAGGAATCTGAGAGGACAATTTAAAAGTGTGAAAGGATCAGAGTTTTATATGTTTGTCTATAGGGTATCATAAATTAGTCTATTACATGGTTGTAGAGTTTGTGTTACCTGAAGATGCAACTGCAAGTGCAATTTTCCCTTCTGAGCGTAAACGTGATAATATGGCCCTGTACAAAAATGTTTTCCCGGTACCCCCTGGTCCATAGACAAAGAAGAATCCTCCTTCTTGTTTCTGCACAGAACCAATGACACTCTCATATATTGATAATTGGTCTGGATTAAGTGACGCATATAGTTTTCTGTGCTCGAGTGCTTCTTCTAGTCGATTGTAATTTAATTCATCGCGAATTAGGCGATTGTCCAATCCTGCAAGCAACGATTTATCCGGCTTAGGGAGATCCGGGTAATCATCCAGTGATTTTCCGTTGCGTTGTAGCATTTCCTGAATTTCAACTAAGCAGTAGTTCTGCTTCTGTTCATCAGAAAGTTCCAACTCCGGAAACATGAATTGCCTCCTTTTTTTGTATAATATATCCTCAGTCAATATTTCCCAAGTTTCTTCCCACAGTTTCCGTGGGCTACTGACTTCACAAAAAAGTAACATTGTAACAAAAAGACTGCGCAGTTGGACACCGGTTGCCCAGAATTTAGCCTCAGCCAGTGCTTGTGTCCATTCCTTGTCATCGTTTAAAAGTCCATGGGCATAGCAAGCTTCCTTATATGATGCATATTCATGGCCATTTACTGTTTTGATTTCTTTGTAAGTTTTGGGGCCCTTGACAACACCGAGCAAAATTCTCAAGTAGTATCGTGGGCCAGCTGCAGGATTGCAGTAAACAATTCGCCCAATGTTTTTTTTTTCCTTGGGTCTCGCCTGTTCCATATCTTATCCTTTGCTACCCATACGTAGTGTCGAGGTATCTGAGCATATGTGTACTTACGTGCTCTTGAATCGGTTGCATTCAATTCAAGCCATTTTGTGAACATCGTATCAGTGATACCTTGTCTGTTTAGTAATGCAGGCAACTTTTCTGAGTCACGGAGAGTAATCATGTGTTGATTTTCAAGATGAAAAGTGAGCCTGATAACCGATGGATAAGAGTAGTGTATGGGAAATGCAAACATACGCCAAACTGCTTCACAGGGAGATAAATAACGACAGTCCTGGTAACCCTTTACCTCGTCTACCACAAGAAGATTTTCAGTCGACGTTTGAGCATCAACTTTAACATTATCTTCTATTACTATAGTTGCTCTATCGGGTCCTTTGTTAAGATACTTGAAGAGGTATTTTATTGCTCGGGATCTATTGCACCATTCAACATTAATATGTGCCTTATATTTAAGCAATAGGTACCGGTTGTATGGAACAACATGACCATTGTGAAATGTCGCCTTCCCCTTTACGAAACAAACCTTGTTATTCCTGCGGCGGTAAACTGGGTAACCGTCCTCATCAATTGTTGTTTCCTGATAGAATGGTTTTGGAAACTGTTTCTTGCATTTTCCTCCTTCTGTACATGAAGCATCCTTGTTTTCAGCCCCACAAGGCCCATGTATCATGAACTCGGTAACAGCTTCATATCCTGAAGGGTCATCTTCCTGCGATGGAATTTCGGCTGAGATCAGGTCATCGATATCGTCAGATGTTTTACACCTTGCTGAAGGTGTAAGCCATATCAAGATATGTGCATGTGGAAGTCCTCTTTTCTGAAACTCGATCGTGTATATCCCTGTAAAAATGTTATGCAAACGATGTTATGAGTTGTTATAGTGTAGAAAGGAAATAGGTGTGAATAACACGGAGCAAGTGATATTGTGTTAAGAAAATGCATAACAAATAATGGGATCTCTGTTGTGGTACCTCCTTGACATTCACCAAAGATTTGTTTCTTCCTTATATCTTCCATGAGGCAATCCAGCTTCATCTTGAAAACACGGGAGACGGATTCTCCGCGATCATGTGATTTTTGGTTGGGGATCAAAGACACTAATCTTTCAACTTCCGGCCATTTTGGATTTGCAGTAAAGGTGATGAACAGATCTGGGTTTCCAAACGCCCTGCATAGAGCCATTGCATCCTGGTAGTTTTGCATCATGTATCTTGGACTCCCTGTGAAAGTTGCTGGCAGAACAATTCTCTTGCCTATTGCATCAGCTCTTGTGTCTCCCCTTGTGACTGCATCACATACATTTAGGTAAACATCAGCACGTAATTCACCTTGATGAGAACGTGTATACCTGAGTCGTTGTTCTTCAACCGCAGTGTATGAGTCCACCGTATATTGTTGGTATAGCCTACCACCCCTGAATATGGTAGTGCCTTCGTTTGGACGGTAGTGGAATCTGTAACAGTAATATTCTCTCATCGTCAGGCAGTTGCGCTTGGTTTTTCTTTTCCCCGTGTTTTTATGATAGGGTATATGTTCATGGTACCCAGTTTCTCCATACGGGAACAAAAGAGGATACTGTAATGCCATATATAGTTGATGTAATTCTGAAATTCTTTTCAAAGCACCATTTGTTGTGCTAACGATTACATCTCTTGGTTCAGTACTCTCTCCAAAATCATTTGTGACCAAAACAGCAACCTCAGCAACGCTAGGTTTATTATATTGCCTAGTAGGGGCTCTCTCGCCTATTAAGCGTAAGTGGCATTCACTACTATCATTGTGGCTACACCAATCCCTAGCCATACGAAATGCCTTTGCCACGGAACTGTGCATATCCAACATTTGAATCAGTTGTGCCACTATTTTCTCATCTATTCTTTTTTTGTTGTCGTCTGGACTGATGAAAGCAGACATGCGGTTCCTAAGCTCATTTTCCGTGTCATAGAAATAGAGCTGTGAATATCTTGGTTGTTCACCTACGGCAGGTATCATGGATCCAATACGGTGGTAGTTTTGCCCACTTATTCGGAATGTGTATAAATTTCTTCCCTGGTTGATAGCATGGTCAATTTTTGCCCCAAACGAAGTAAAAGTAAACATGCCATTGTAGGTCCTAATAGCATCCTTGAATTTTTCTGACATTGGATTTTCATAATCTAACAGACTCTTTAGAGGTTCCGGTGCATCAAGCAATTGGGGCAATAAAATTTTCCCCTCTTGGCAACACGATGAGAAAGTTGGTGTTGAAGTTGCTTTTGTGCTTTTACATCTTTCTTCATACCACATGAGTGCATTACAATTACTGCAGACATAAGATGGCGCTCCAAGATCTAGGTATGTCACATTGGTACCTGCATATTGTACTTTGTTGTTAAAAGGCCGTCAAAGAGAGTTAGATAAATCCCATTTGAATTTGGATATTAAATGAGTGCATAGTTCACCTGCTGATAAGTATCCTGCTCTTTTTCGTGTTCTTTTATTTACTCCTGAAAATAGATGTATATTTGTGAAAACGGGAGCGTGTATGTATTTATGTCAATGCAACAAAGTTGGATAAGGAGTTACCTTGTTTTTTACTTTTTGGTCTTGTAGTTTTCTTTATACGTATACCAGTCCGCTTTTTTTTTACACCTGGACATATAAAACTGGATGAATACCTTTATTAGGCTAATAACATAACCAAATAAGCTAGGAAATAAACTTACGCTTGTTACCGATAGTTGGCTTCTTGGAGGATTTTTGGCTGCACTCTGCTAATAGTTGGACATAAAAACATGAAAGGGACATGTGTTATGTAAATAATGATTATTATATATATCTTATATAAAGATGCAATTACATATATTAGGTGCAATAGGTATGACCTGTGGTTGCAGCCCTTTTACGACTGCATTTATTCATAGTAGGCTGCTGGTTATGTGTTACATGATTTGGTAATTGATTGCTCATAGTATTTGCATGGGAACCTAATAAGTAGAAATATTGTTATGGGGGCAGCATGATTCATGTGTTAAATTTTTTAAGCTCACAAAATTTGCAACTTCTAATAAGCAAGTGCAGATAAGTAAAAGAAGTAACGACCTTTGTTTTGTGGACATGTCTCTTGCGGTGTATTGTCGAAAAGTTTTAGACCCCAATATGTTTGTAACCGTCCATCTGCACTAAGAAAGTTGCCTGAACCTACTTTTATACACTGCTGAACTACATTAGGTGGACCAACATCATTAGTGTTCCTAATTGACATACCACAGTATGTTTGTAGTTTCCCATTTGAACCTGCATATGTATGTGTACTGAAACGAATTGATGAGTCCTGTATCAGTGAACCCCAATCACTTGTTGCATGTAATTGGCCTACATAGGAACATTAGATGGGTAATTATATATCTATAAGTACATTGATTGTGTATTGAGACTGGATATTAAGGGGAATAGATGTATACCTTGATGCTGCAAGTTACAGTTGTTTAATCTTATAACACAAAATGTCTGGCTTTTGCCAGATGGTAACTTATTGGTACCAAAATATGGGGCAAATGACTCACTCAATGCAGTTGGAAAAGAGGTTTCAGTTGGAACAAATTGAGTAGACCCTGAAAGTGGGATAAAAGCAAACACATAATAGTGCAGGTGTTGGAATTGTGTGATTAGTAGATATTGTTACCATGTATGTGTTTCATAAATACCTGTTTCATGTGCATCAAAGTTGTTGATTCCAAAATTCAGAGTTGGCTGCATTATTACAGTGATCCTGGTAATTCGTATACTTGAAATACGTATATGATTTTATGTGGAAAGTATTGCAAAATTATGTCCATGATCACCCATAATAAAAAGGTATATAATCTATATTAATAATAATATAATAATCATAATAACGATAATGTTAAAATGAATGAAGTATTAAGGCTGGCTTTCAGTTACTTATCATGAATGAATGAAGCTAAATATGAATGGATTACAATGAATGATTTCGGTTACAATGGCTAAGAATGAATGAGTTACAATGAATGAACCGTTTCTCCCCATTCCTTAATCCGTATATGTAAATTATACAACATGTCTACCCATACGTTACCTATATTGATTTAATGAAGTTAATGAGCATTGTGTAACTATTGACGGGTGGTATTTGAATATGTAAGTTACAAAGATATAATAAAGATACATGTAAGTTACAAAGATAACATAAAGATTTGTAACATCATTTGTAGATAACAATGATTATTATGATTATTATTATGACAAAAATTAATACACAATGCAAGTTACTGATAACGAAAAGTCACAAACTATTAATGAGAATAGGAAGGGTCGATATTTCTATACTATATAAGGACTATATACATTGTGTGACACTCATAATAGGGAAACAACACATTTGTAATAAGCAAGAACAGAAAACAACAACCAACACACCAAATGGCGCAAGTCAGTGCATGGGATTTCAAGAAGGCTGGAGATTATTATATATTTGACATGAATAACAACAGAAGGAAGCGTGTGAAAACTCTTGCAAGGGTGTTGGAAATGGATGAAGCTATTTTGAGAGATGTGTTCGCATTGGGTGTACCTGCTGGCAATGTATGCTGGCAGACAAATAGGTTGATTGCGGCTCTTAGAAGAAGGTTCACAGGCCCTGCTGATGGCATTATCGATTTTAACGATCCACAGGAACAGATTGTTGATCCTGGTAGCATTGTCGTAGGGTGGGTATTGATTGATATAATGAGTTTGGTAGAAGTCGTTTGGGGAGATGGAATTTCAAGTTATCATGGTGTTGTTGATGTGCTAAGTTCTCTGGATCTGGAATGGTTGGAGAAACTCTTGCAGGCTGGGTCACTTGACCC
This sequence comes from Erigeron philadelphicus, assembly GCA_024320915.1. NCBI lineage: Eukaryota > Viridiplantae > Streptophyta > Magnoliopsida > Asterales > Asteraceae > Erigeron > Erigeron philadelphicus. Next base: position 12,592 of record JANDBE010211009.1, read on the forward strand.
AAACCCAAACGTGTTCCAGTCACAATTCAAGTATGATCTTTGGAATCGGGTTGCATTGATGAAGTACTGGCATGCAATGGAGGATGGGCTTGGACTTGATGACCTTCTTGATGAACCAATTACTGAAGAAGATGTCATGGATTTTGATGGCTATATATCTGAAGACATTCCCAACATAAAACCATAATATAGTAATCCTCTGTCTTAATAGATTGGTTATATCATTTGTCAAGTTTTATCATGGGGAATGTTATTTGAGAAGATTAATAATATTATGAATTTTATATAGTTGGGTTTCATTATATAGTAATCCTCTGTCCTAATAGATTGGTTATGTCATTTGTCAAGTTTTATCATAGGGAATGTTATTTGAGAAGATTAATAATATTATGAATTGTACATAGTTGGGTTTCATCATATATAGATGCATATGGTTAACAATTAGATGCTTATATAATCAAATACTTTAAGGAATTAAATTATGAAAACCTTATTTATCACATGGTAAACATGATATATATGATTAGTAACCTTCAAACAAATCACTGACTTGTGGTACGATAATTAATTAAATACATGAACATTATCGTCTCAATAATCGATGGTCGTTTTAATATGTTGCATATTCTTTAAAGGCTGCCATGATTTAGAATTCTATAGTTGATGAACATGATATTGATTGAAGAATTAAAAAGATATTGGGGGTTTTAACTTGAGACAAAACTATATAGTTGGGTTTCATCATATATAGATGCATATGGTTAACAATTAGATGCTTATATAATCAAATACTTTAAGAAATTAAATTATGACAACCTTATTTATCACATGGTAAACATGATATATATGATTAGTAACCTTCAAACAAATCACTGACTTGTGGTACGATA
>JANDBE010212227.1:0-20725 GCA_024320915.1 Erigeron philadelphicus
TCTCTTCGATCTTAGTTGTTTTCTTTTTTGTTAAAATGTATACATATCAAGATAAATGTTCCTAAAGACTAACATATAATAGTTGAAACTTATTTACAGCAATATATAGATTGTTCTTCGCCAACTTCGGTTTTTTATTCCCTTAATCCAACAAACCAAGAAACTAAATATGATAACATACTTAGTTTGAGCCTCCAACCATACAATTATAAATTGCGATTGATACCACTAAACTATAATCCCATTGTTGAAAAGCCGCAGCAAACAAACAGTCGCAATTTCCACTATTTCTAGATAGAGTTGGCAACCATCTTTGAGATGAAAAAAACTAAGAGATGCAAGAACCAAATGTATATAAAGATCTCCAAAAAAAAAAAAAACGAAAAGGGTAAACTTATTGACATCCCTACAAAACTTGAGACACATGGAATTAATCGACTCTTGGCTCAAAAAATGGATGGTTTGCTAGCGTTTTAATCACATAGAAAAACTGTGGGTAAAAATTCCCATCACATTTGACGTCACAAACCGAACAAGAAAAACAAGAACATTTCGGTTGGGGTAAACTAGTCCACATAACTAACACGTTTAATTATGTCCTAATATTTACCGTGCATTTAGATTAATTGCCGAATATATAGACTCAATTAATAATGCATACTATGTACCGTTTGATTTGTTGCGGGTCATGAACGACTAAACACAGCTAACACTCTTGTTGGGAAGGAGTACCATTTTTCAATATGATAAATATTGCTTCAAAAAGAAGATGACAGTACCCGAATGTACCGCAAAATGAATACTCAATTTCGTTTGTATTTATGACTTTTTTAGACAAATATAATCAAATTTGAAAATAAATTTTGTGTTAAAAAAAAACTATTACTCGACTTTATATAATGGATTTTCACTATTTTTTCATATAAATAGTTAAAAGTATATATGATTGCAATGAGTATTTATTAAGCTTACAATAAAAAGACTTTCGGATACATACTATATAAGGTAGTATTTTTTTTTCGTTCAGTCAGAATGTGATATCAGAAAATCCTCATTGTATATTGGTAAAGCCTTACACGTATTCTAAACAATAAAATGTTGATCATGGATCGTGACAAGTATTCAGATGAAAAAACCCCAAAACTTGACATTCTTAAAGATCGAACTTAAGACTTTGGTTAAAACTGGAATGTCTCCAGTTAGACTAGTCATTATTGTCATTGGCTATAAGGTAGTATTACTATATCTACTAAAACCCCTGCAATGGGAATCGTGACATGATTTTTTATTCTTTTGTTTCATTTCGTTTTGATTTCGCATATAACCTTATGAGAAATTATACTCCGTATTTTTGACGGTTTTTATTTTCTAAGTGTAACAATCTTTTTTTGTTCGTTTTTCCATTTCGTTTCATTTCGCCTACGTGTTGAAAATTTTTGACAGATTATTACTTTCGAAACGACTTTTGTCTCTAATTCAATATATTTTACGAGTATTTTATTATTCACATCTTATAAGTTATACCTTCTTAAATAATAATTTGTGAACTTTCAAATACAACAACTTATATCTAAATTAATCACTTTTAGCAATTTTCTCCTTTTTCGATTTTCATTTCTTCATTTTCAACGTCGTCTTTCGTATCACTGTTAATGCTATTTCATTTCGTGACATAAATATGTGTTTAATTTTGTCATATTTTGATAAAATTATTTTATGATACATAAATGTATACTTTGTCAAATCTTTGTTGCTTTTGTGATACATAAATGATACATAAATTATTTTATGATACATAAATAGTATGTCTTAAATATTTACTAGACTTATGCCCGCGCAATGCGACGGCGGTAAGGTAGTGATGGTCGAGGTGGTGGTGGTTACGGTGGTGTGGGCGGCAGTAGAGACGGTGATAGGGGCGACGATGGTGATGAATGTAAAAGTAATTGATGTTAATGAACATATTGTAGTTATTTAACTGTTAGGGGATCCATACTGCAAAATTATTTCATTAAAGGTATTATACGTATATTAGATTTAGATGTTTAAATTAACGAATAAAGGAAAAATATATTTTTGGTTTTTCAAAGGCAGAAAGTTTAAAGGAAAAAAATTGTGATTTGTTTTATTCGATAGTATAGATACTCTGCGATCTAACTATTTTTTTGGTTTCGAAAAAATTGCGAACTTTTGTAATTATTGCCATTATACAATTAACGTTACGTCCCGAGGCAAAGCCCGGGTGACGTAACTCGTATTTATCCAAAGCCAAACAGGATCAGTCCCAGGGTAAATAGAGGCACACCAAAAATACGCTGACTCAACTTGTCAATTAGTGTAGTTATATGACTCCAACTAGAGAGATTACTCATTCATATATAATTATTAATCCGTATTATTATTATGTGAAACATTTATCAATTCATAGTGATGATATACGTGCGAAATATATGATCATCTACTAACACAAACGTCATTGATAACAAGGTATGTGTTATTTCATCACATTTTATCTTTTCTTTATTTTGCAGATTATTATATGGGTTTTGGTTTTGTTTAACCATATTTGTTGTTTATCCATCATGATCCTTTCTCCCATTTTTACATGATTTACTCTCTATTTTCAAAAGTTTTGATTAATAATAAAATTTAAGATTTGGATGGAAGAAATCACGTTTCAAGGAAGATGCTGGATTCATAGTTCTCATTGACATCAAGGTACCTTTGACGTTATTTTTTTGTGTATGACTATTTATGATGATATCTTATTTTATTTGATTGATTGTTTGGTTTTGATATGAAAATTCATATTCTTTATGAAACGAATTTATAAAGAAAATTATTATACCAGATTTTATTTATAAATTTGCGGCATTATTTGATATGAAATTGTCATCGGTTCTTCGCTATCAATAATATGTGTGGTTTTTCTTTATTTAGACTTTTTTTTTTCTTTTTTTGCAGGGTTCATAAGTAACTACAATACTATGATACAAAAACTATTGTCATTTCTCATTATTTTTTATTGTGTTTAATTTAATTTAATTTGTGCTAAAGTTTGGCTAATGTATAAAAATTGGTCTTCATCTCAGGTTGAGTCTTGTCCCTAAAGGCATAGTGGGTCAGAGTTAAGATAGAACTTCTAAATAACTAAAGGAGTTGCAGGGGATGAATGCTCAAAAGGTACAACCATATTTCATTTTCTTGATATGATTAATGCATTTGTCAATGTGAACATGTTTGTTATATTGATTTTGTATGCTATAGAAACTATATATTTGACCCAAAGATGGAGAAACAATTGGAACAACGGACGGACATATCAAGTAGATATGAACAAGACAAGGTCTGTGTGGCTGCAATGAACATCTGATTTGGAAGGCCATACTAAGGATTGTGGAATTCATTAAGCAGTGTTTATACAATTTGGAAGTGGATGGGTTGGGTGAGTTACCTGGTTGGAACTCTTCAGTTAGGAAGTATGCGGAAAGTCTTTCAAACACTGCTCACTTTTCAATGAGATGTTCACTTCAATTTTTGTATCGTACTTCGGTATAGTAATTCGAACATGAAGATTTTAACATATGTTGAAATATAAAGATTCATATTTCAATAGATAGGAATATGATTGATGGCCATGATCTATGTTTTAAGGTTGCCAAGGAGCAAGGCAATGCGGAGCTACAAGGATAATCGGTGTTGATGTGAACTAGGTAACTTATAATCCGAATTCTTTATAACAATGTAGAACATTTTCCATTTATGAGATGCATCTGATCATTCATTGAATAGATGCTTATATTTTATTTTATCAACAACAAGAAAGAAATTTGGAGTCACTGATTTTGTGAACTCCCGCAACTGTGGGGATAAACTTTTTAGCCAGGTTAGTTGTTGATAGATTCAAAGTAATTTTACTTCAGTAATTTGGCCTTCAGTAATTGTACTTCAGTATTTGGCTTTCAAAATTTACTTTAGTATGTGGCTTATAGAATTTTACTTCAGTATTTCAGTAAGTGTTTTTTCCATCTTGCATTTACTCCAGTATTTTTCCCTCAGTAATCTTCTATCCCTTTTTCAGGTTTTCTGGCTGTCTCTGATCCAGTTACCACACATTTACAGGGACATCTGCATCTGGTGGTTATAACTTCAATACCTCTTTGTCTTCTGTGCATTCTAGCCTTGGTGGTGTATCATGGTAGCTCTCATTGTGATCTCTTATTTCTTACTAAAGAGGCCTAACTTGTCACGTAAAATATACCAGAAGGTAAAGATGCTCATTATAGGTCGACATTATTGGATGGTTGTGTTATATTTGCATTTACCATTATTTTATCTTGAAGGTATGCATGTAGTACATCTTATGCTTCACTGTGGTTTATTTCCGGCTCAAACCTAATAATGTATTTGCAATACAGGTGTAGTTTTGTTCCCAAAGGATACTCTTCCACCGGGAGTAATTTAACCTAAATAAGCTGTTGTGGATCCGACACTGAGACAAGTTGAAGCTCCTTGCATCATAGGCGTGGTATGTGTATACATTTGATGTGCTGACGCTTTATGAGCAGTCACGTGATTTCATAATGATCTTTATTTTTATTATGTTGACATGGGACCTTTAAAACTTGTACAGGTTCAGGTTTATAGGGATGGTGATAATGGAGGAATAAGATTTGCAACCCCAATGTTGTTCTAATTGCAACTTATATTATATGGTGCATGGAAACACTCGAGAAATAGTGGTGAATTGAAACAATGTATCCGTGTACGGTTTTTAGCCTTTTTTAGCCTTTTATATTGTTTGTTATTAGGGCTCAAAGATTACTGATATGAGACTATGTTGGCTAAGAGTTCCCTCCAATAGATTTTAGATGTAGTTATATTTTTATTATGAGCATGTTGATGTACTGATTTTGAAGAGATGTTCAGTTGGTTTAATGGGAATTAAAATACACATAATCATTTTCTTAGTGTGTTCAAATTACTTAATTTAGTATCTATTTTAGCCGTTGTGGCAGTTTTAATTTTTACTTAAGAATGGGCTGATTTTGTGAATGTGTTCTTTGGATTTTAATTGTAGCCGTTGTGCCAGTTTTACTGAAATTTAAAAAAGAGAGTGGTAATCAGTACTACTGAAGTTATGCACTGTCTTATTCATTGGACTTCCAGTATATACTGACAGGCTTCAGTAGTGATACTGATATTGATTTCAATATTATTAAAAATATACACTGCTTATTCAGTCAAGTGAGAGTTCTTCCTCTGGATATTGAACTGAAATTTAGTATTACTGAAATTATACACTTCTTATTCATAAGTTATACTGAAATTAATTTCAGTAATTGAATACTGAGAGTGATTAGTATTTTACTTAAGAATGGGCCAGATTCTTTCATTTGGGCTCCAAGTTTCAACCTTTTTTTGTTTAAGATCTTATGTTATTAATGTTACAAGAAATATATATTTGGTAGACCAGTGGAATCCAATTTTGGCTGATTTTTAGGTGCTTAGTTAGGCAAGATTCTTCCATTATATGGAGCCGTTTTGAATTTTTTATTTTTCTACTAACATGTAAATGTGTATTACTCTATGTTCTCGCATATTCTCTGCCATGCTTTCATGGCTTATTGGCCTATACATTTGCAATATTTCTTATATAATATTTTTGCTTTGTTTATATTTCTCTTAATGTAAGTGCAAAACATTTATAGGTCAGTAAGAAAGTGACAATGAAGAGGATATGAATAGGGATTTGGAGGATGACAATGTGGAGATGAACAAAAGTACATATCATTCTTATGGAGATACTAATGTGTCATATGGCTTGGATTTAGTAGAAGAATAAGTGAGTTTTGATACAAATGTTACATAAAAAAGTTCTAAGTAACTTTTTTGCATTGAACGTTGTTGCCCTTGTCAATGATGATTCGATCTTGGTTCAGAAGAAAAAATTTGAGGGAATCGTTAGCTAACCCAACAAATCATCCGAGAGTTTAACCAGAAGTGAAAGTTTCCCAAAATTTGAAAAGAGTGGTTCAGTATTACTACTGAGAGGCATTGTGTAGTGATATTGAATACTGATGTTAAGCACTGCCTATTCAGTAGTGATACTCAAATTAATTTCAGTAGTGTCGAATTTATATACTACTTATTTAGTGTACGATTTCAGTATTTCTGATTAACTATTCCATTTGGATTTCAGTATTTGAGTATCTTCAGTTTTCATTATTGGATTTGGAATCTAATATTTGTAGTTTAGGTTTTACTACTTACTTATTTGTAGTTCAGTTTTCAGTATGCGACTAATGAAACATGCAACCATTGCATTATATCAATGTGATCAGTCCATTAAACCTACTCTTATTTCAGTTTTGTTGTTGCTAGACGCCAATCGCCTGATTTTTGTATATATTACTCATCACAGGCTCTTGACGTCAAAAAATCTTTACAACAGTTGGATATGTAGTGAGCCAAAGGTTCCCTGTCTAAATTAACGCCTTCTAGATAATATTGATTGGCTTAGTGATTGTATTTCAGTATCACCTTTCAGTGATGGTACTTCAGAATTGTTTCGTCCATCAACATTAGTAATCTTATATTTAGAACCGGTTTGAGTTGTTTCAGTGGTCGTACTTCATAATTGTTAAGTTACTTCCTTCACAATCGGTCAAAACTGTATCAGTAATCGTTTATCCGATCTATTTCAGTAATCTTATTTCAATATCGCCTATAGGTGGATGCTGTTTCCGTAAGAGTGTTTTAGTAATCGTATTTCAGTACATTTTTCAGGTTTGTTACTTCAATCTTTGCAGTTCTGCACTTTCAGTATTGCTACTTCAGAATATAAACTTTAGTATTTTCACTTTAGTATTTAGACGTCAATATTTGTTTCAGTATCTCAACTTCAATATTTGCAGTTTAGTATTTGGAATTTCATATTTGTACTTATGTACTTCAGTATGTAAACTTCAAGTCTTTACGCTTCACTATTTGCACTGCACTCAGTAGCTACACTTAAGTATTTATGCTTTAGTATTTTGACTTCAGTAGTTAGGATTTTCATAACTGCCATGCTGCACTTACAGATTGCTGAGTCTACTAACTGTTCGTGGTTTTTTATGAAATGGCTGAATGGTGATATAATTAGCTTAAAACTCCATATAAATTATAGACATTTTATTTTGAGGCTACATGATAATATGGTTTGGTTTATTATATGGTCTGGGGTTATAATGGGTGTTATTTTTTTGTATCAGTGGTGTTGTAGCTGGTTATTAGTATAGATTATGGGTGTTAATGGGGGGGTTAGGATGTAGAAGTTTAATTAATACATATTTGAGATTACACAGGAACAAGAGTAGATTACTAATTAGGCCATATGTGAAGGATACTTATTCCAACAAACTAAAGCGCCTCAGTAATGCTATGACAGTAATGGTGCTTCAGTATCGGCTTAGTAACTATACTTCAGTACTTCAGTATTGGCTCGGTAATAGTATTTCAGTATCACTCTCAAGCACTTCAATATCGGTTCTCAGTAATGGTACTTCTCGGATCTCAGTTTTGGTACTTCAGTATTAGCTCTCAGTAATGGCACTTCAATATCGGCTCTCAGTAATGGTATTTCTTAGATCTCTGGTACTTCAATATCAACTCTCAGTATTGGTACTTCAGTATCGGCTCAGTAATAGTATTTCAGTATCACCTCTCAGTAATGGCACTTCAGTATCGGTTCTCATTAATGGTACTTAGCTTCTCACATATCAGTAGTGATACTTCACTAACGGCTCCCAGTAATGATACTTTCAGTTTCGGCTGTCAGTATTCATATTTCAGTATCGTTCTTCAATAACGGTATTTCAGTATCGGCAATCAGCAACAGTATTTCAGTATTTGCTTTGTAACGATACTTCAAGTATCGCCCTATCGGTTCTCAGAAATCGTACTGCAGTTCAATGTTGTTTAGAACCGCATCATGAACCAATTTTTTTAATATACCTTAATATAACCAACAGTTTAACAATTAACCAACAAGGTCCATCAAAAATACTATAATAAATTAACTTATAATATATATATCTTTTAACTACTAAAATAATTATGATATCCTCCTTACATATCAAATACATATACTACTTGACCCAACTCACTCTTATTATCTTATTATGATCACATCATTATTGTTACCACCAATATACAACCTCTTTTTTCAAATATAGATGCATTCTGATATGAAGCTTTTACTAAGATGAATTTCATATTTGATTTATCTCTAATGATTAATCACTTCCATATCTAATCTTAAGTCCTCGAGAACGGGATAGGAATTTAGGCTGCATATTCGTGACTTTTGGAGTGGATTTTTGTTAAAAAGAGGTTGCGATTGTTAAGAGTAGTGAGTTCCACCTCCAAAGCTGTGTTCGAAGTTTGACATGCTATTACATTCATGATTAGAGAATCAAAATAGATGGGGTGGAACATTATTTAAAGAATTTTGATTGGATTTTATATTCTTTGTTTCAGATTTTTCACATTCATGCTTTTAGTTTACTTTAAACCATCTCAGTTTCAGTTTTATCTATAATGCGATACAATTGCATGCCACTCGAGTTCTTGATAACCTTGCCACTTGCCTTGATGGCCTCAGTTTTGCCCATCATCGACTGCATTGTATATGTTATTGGTACAATTAGCTGATCGATTAGTTTGGAGTCCTTGAGATTGAGGTGGACGGAACTGGTAACTCATCGTTGCTGACTGACAGTGAGAATTGTTACTAAACAAGACTTACTCTATCATTGATGGAAGGGTGTTCCTAAATTCTTACGCCACGTTGACCCTCTTATTCAGTTCTCTTCTTGGGATGGATGGTGACCATGATGGTATGCTCTTAATGTCTCTATCAGTTGTAAATGGATATCAAATGCATATGAGGTGTTAATTTTCTCAATGACCACAATAATTGCATATGACCTTTGTTGTCTATTTAAACCCGAGTTCTTAAGTTATTTTCTTGCTTTTTTGAATTCGAGTTTTATCTTTCAGATGATTGATGTTTTTATACAAGAGAATTTTGATGTGTTTATTTATACTCTGTATTTGTTATATTAAGGTAGGAGTTGTTACGATCTGGGCTGGTTGTTTGCCAAGAAACATGTAGAACGGGAATCTCATGATGAACAAGTGGTCATTACAACTTATGAGGGATGTCTTATTATGATATATCTGCTGATGGTTACAAAACATGCTTGGTACGGGCACTAGCATCACATCTGCCGACTATGATGGTTCAAGACCTCAACCAAAATCTCGCCGCATGAAAATTGTTCTTCATGTCAGTGCAACCTGAGCCACTTACAAGAAGCACCATTGTATCAGTAATGTAGTTCAATCTCAGTAGCGTTTTAGAATGACATTTTAGAAAAATAAAAATGGATTACAACCACCATCATCCATTCATCCACCTCCATCTCAGTCGCCGCTTTCCACCACTTACAAGTTACAATCACCATTATCTCCTTCCAGGACTCAGCCTATTACAAACCACAACCAAGTAGACCAGTTAACATAAAAGCCTGAAAAAATATTTTTTTTTTGACCCGGATCGAATCCAAAATATGGCAAACTTATGAACAGAGAACCAAACTGTTATCATCTAGACCGGGGCAGGTCATCGGGTTCGGTTGCACCTATACCGGGTCTCGGGTTTTGTGTCATAAACTCATAATGATAATTGTAGTAGCTACAATTTCAGTAATGGTCCCTAGATACAGGTGAAAGTTCTCTTATGGTCGAATGTTCAAGACAAGCATGTAGTTACATGTTTAATATCTTCTCTTTTGTGTTTCAGTTTCTATTAAATTGTTTATTGTCTCTTTTAGACCCTGCATTGTATCATACTATGGGTCATAATTCTGCCCGTCTTTCATATCAAACACGGCTGGTCTTTTTGATAGCAAAAAAGGCTTGTCTTTGAAATAGCTGCTTCAGCACACATCACGTCCCAACACTCGTAGAGGTATTATTTCTGTTAATTTAGTCTAATGGTTGATCAGTTGTGATAGCTATTAACAGTAGATGTTTGTCTTTCAAGATGCATTCATAAGTATCAGGGATATCTTCCTCAAATATTGGTTGGGTGTCAATATGTGGTTAGAATGCGGGATTCCGATGTATATCTCTCATATAGGTGAATTTGTTTTGCAAATTTGGAGTTGATTGGTTTTGGAATGTTTTGAGTATGCTTATCTATTTACTTGTATATTTAACAGTTCTATTGGAACAAGGGGTATTGTTTGAAAAGCTGCTATTGTTTTCTTGTTAGGCATGGCTATTGCAAGTCAGGTATGGATTCGGGATCATGGTTTGTTGTTTTTGGTGTGCCCTTTTGTAGAGTCCCTTGCTTTTCTGGTCTTTTCTATTGCTCACCTAGATGGGAAAGTTTGCTGCTGAGATTACTAAAAGAAATTGTTGTTAGTTAGTTCAGTGTTCCAACTTTAGTGTTTTGCATTTCAGAATTTGTACTTTTGTATTCACATAAGTCAGTATTTTTCACTTCAGTACTTGTGCTCCAGTATTTCGACTTCAGTATTTGCACTTCAACATTTGAATTTAGTATTCGATTTAGTATCTGTACTTCAGTATCTAGACTTTAGTATATAGACTTGAGTAATTGGATTCAGGTATTGTGTGGAGCATCTTTTATATGCAATAATATTATGATCTTTTTCCAGAGTATTTATTCATTGTTAACGTCTTGCAGCTTTGTTGGACGGAATAAAGGAAATCAGTGAACATAAGTCCATAAAGGGTAATATTGTCAGTGTATTGCTCTTGGAAAAATCATTGGACCTGTACACAATTATCATGACTTTTATTGATTTTATCAATCAACCCCAAAAGTTAACTATCTTTGGCGAACTACCTCTTGACATAGCCCGTTGAAGAGGTCAGCAACATCATCATGACTTCCAAGTCAGTGCTCGATGATACCTTTATAATGTAGGAAGCCTGTAACTTTGGCTGAGCATATCAATTTATTTATGAAAACTAGGTAAGCTGTACTTTAGTTTTCTAATCAGATTTTCACTTCAGTTTTTGTAATTCGGTATTGGCCTTCAGTATCAGTAATCATACTTCAGTAATTGTACTTCAACACCATCCTTCCATAACTTTACTTCATAAGATTTGTGTAGTTGCCGATTGAAATCGTGTTCCTGATATTTGGTTTTGTTTTTGATGCAGATGGACCATCGATGATCCATTGGAGATGACAATCCCAGCAAACCGAACTTCATGACCTGATGCTCCCCTAAACTCCCATGTAATACGAAAAAAGTGATCAGCAGCACCACTCAACTAGAAGAGTGCAACAAAAACCTATACATAAAACACAAACCAATAAACATAGATTTACGAATCTCATCAATGATTTAAAAAAAAAAATAGTTAATAAGGGTGAATACATCTTTTAATACAAAGAAAATAGGTGTCGTATCAACAACTGCTTATGATCTTCAGTTTATAAATAGATACAAATCCAACCTTTTTTATGAGAAGAAAATTGAGTAACAGTTTAAGAGAAATAAATTAAAACTCTTCGGCAAAGATGTGAACGAACAACACAAAAGGAAGTGACGAATTTTAGCTTTTTTCCGTATTTGCGGAGGCTATGTGAATATAACTTACATTTAAAGAAAAATGTGCTACCTAAGCCACTTACCAGAAGCACCATGGTTATCTAATTTACTTCTTGTGTTCTACTTACCGGCATAGCCTGTTTTCCAGAAAGTAATTCATGTTGAAGGTGGTCGCCCTTTTACTTAGTTTTAAGCACTTCTCCTTATATGCTCACTTCGATGCTCTATTTTTGCCTTGCTTCAGACCCTTTCTTTAAGCTTTCCCTGTCGATCTATCCCCTCCTCCACCCCATCCGTGGAATCATATAATTTATCCCCATTTAGAAATTTTATTTGAACAAATATTTATATTTGAGTTATTTGAGCAAATATTTATATGGGTCTTACTTTGGGAGTTCGGGTGATATAAATCAAAAAATTTGTCATAATGTGTTTGTTTTGAGTAACAAGTTTTTTGTCGTTCATTGAAATGTCGTGTTAAAAGACCATGGTCTAAATCAGTGGGGTGTATGCGAAAAAGTCATTCAGAAGAGTGTAATTTTTCAATTAGATTTTTTTTCAGTAATATTACTTAGTAGCTGTCTTCAGTAATCGTATTTAAGGAAAGGCTTTCAGTTTTCGTATTTCAGTAGTGGCCTTGAGTAGTCGTCCTGTCGTCTTGTAGTATTGGCCTTTAGTAATTGTCCTTTAGTAATACTGAAATACGAAAACTGCTGAAGACAATAGCTTTCAGTAACCGTCTGTCGGTATTGACCTTCACACCCTTCACTATTGTCCTCCAGTAGTTTTACTTCAGTATTGGCCTTCACTCTCTTCAGTTTTATCGTTCAGTTTTTTTTTTTTCTTCGTAACAATACCCTCAGCTGCTTCCTTTGAGAAAAATCATTTTTTTGTTCTATATTTCTTATCTTTCCAGAATACCTCCATGGTTGCTACAACCATAGTGGTTACTTCAATATTTGTACGAGACGTTTCGAGACTGTGGGATTCACAAAAAAACCTCATATAATAATCCGGTTGGGATCTCTTTGTGTATGTAATAAGTTATTACACAAAGTTAAATAAGTCGTATGCTGATTATTGAGAACATCATAAAAATATATGAAATCATACTGAAGCGAATATAGTCACAATATGATTGATGTATTGATGAAGATAGATAAATCTTATTTGAGGTTTTGTGTTTTCAGTTAGAACATAGGCTGAAATAGGAAAATTGAGCTGATCCCAAAGAATGTCTATAGGCTTTATGTTTTGTATTAAAGTATTTGCACTTGACTATCTATACTTCAATTATTCGCCTTAAGTGTTTGTGCTTCAGTATTTGCACTTCAGTTTTTCGCCTTCAGTGTTTGCATTTCAGAGTTTACACTTCAGTATCTGCTTCAGTTTTTGAGCTTCGGTAGTGGAATTCAGTATTTAAATTTCAGTATTTTTTTAAGGTTTATGTTCAACAATACATTGACAGTATTTATGTTCAGTAATACATTGTCGGTATTTACTAAATTAACTTACTGAAAGTATACCTACTAAATACTGAACCACTCTCAGTTTTTACTTGCACCGCTTATTGACTGAAAACTTATGTTACTTGCACTGAATTAATTTCATTAACTAAATAATGAACCACTCTGAGTGCTTACTTGCATTGCCTATTCAATGTTAAATATTTATGCTGAAGTTTCGTTATGCACCGCCTTAGTGGTGATACTGAAAATTATATCACTAAATATTACTGAAATAATGCTTTGCTTATTTGGAATTATACCAAAGTTTCATTAAACAAATACTGAGAGTGGTTCAGTATACTTGAATGCTTATTCAGTATGTTTAGATATTGGAAGATGTAATATGCATTTACATTATATCTTAAAGCTGACCAGTCCAATCTTCTAAATTTTGTTTCCTTGGTTCAACATCTTAGTTTAATTTGATTTCAATCAAAAACAGTTTTAGAGGTTTAAGTATTTGCTCTTCTGTATTTTGATTTCAGTAGTTGCACATTAGTATATGTGCTCTATGAAGTTTGAGCATACGAAGAGGATAACTTCCTTTCGATGCAGCTTCGATGCATACGCACAAGTATTCATATAGATTATGAGCCACCCTCATATTTTACTTGAATCGTTTGGAAAATATTCAGTAATTGCCATTTCCCTAGCCATTTAGTTTAGTATTTAATACTTTCAGATCCTGTAATCAGAAATTTCTCAGGAAGTTATGTGCATAGATAAATCACCTCTTCTTTTCTTTTCTCTTTTGTGAAACTCGGTTTGATCAAACGTAAGATGTTTCCATCGCAAAAATTAGTATCGAACACCATTTAGCTGAAATTGTGTTTTAATCCTAACAATCAATTAGAGCATCATGTATGAAGTGGACAAACCAGGATGACTCAGATCCCATATCACTTTCTCCAACCCGCCACGTACATATCCCCTTTAACCTTGCATCATTCCCACTGTAACATCAGACACCACCCTAATGCATACCCTATGCTCTTACTGATTAAATGTCTGAATGGTTCAAATATTAGAGTCTTATTTGTTTGAAAAAAGCCTGATTGGTAATATAATCATCAAGATATGAAGCCTGTGCCAAGAGAATCGAACTCAACAGTTGCATAAAGTAAAATACAATTGTTTGCCGCATGATAGCCTTAAGCATAAATACCTGATTGGATCTAAAGTAGGCTTGATGAAGGGGGGTTATACAGGAAACGTTATGATGATTACATATTGGTTGCGGATTGGAAGTTTACTTTAAAGGCAGTTCTCGATTTCAAGTTTAGTAAGGTTTGTAGAGTTACTGATTTTTTTTTGTAATTTGTTAATTGTGTAATATAAAATGTTTGCTTGATACACTGTAGTATAGTTTATTAAATATTTAATCTATTAATATATCAATTCTTAAATATTTAATAATAAAAAGTTGATTGATATAATTAACAGTAATGGCATTTTCAAAAAATATTCTAAGTTCTTAAATATTTAATTTATTTATTTTCTGAGTTCCTAAATATTTAGTCACTACTGATCTTTGCAATTCTGATTTATGTAATGCTTGATGCATATGATGAAAGGAATAACAGATAAATGAACTGATTGTTGTTTGTTTATCTTTTAAATGAATGGGTTCCAGGTATGAGATCAGCTAAAACTGATTAACTTGGGATGAGATGTCCAGATTGACCAACTATGAGACCAACACTTATGGAAAATGAATAAATTGTATTTTTTGAGGTTAATTCCCAAGTCGATGCACATATGGTGGAGTAATAGCTGGTGGGAAGGAGTTGTGACCAAAATAGGTGAATTTGGAGATGGAGATGTTCATGTTTATTTTCCTGGTATGTTTCTTAAACTAAATTCTTACCAAGTACTTAGCTTTATCCAGTTTTAATGCTTCCTCTCTTCATCAATTGTACCTTGGTATATAGATTTCAATATCCGCACTTTAGTATTATTTGTTCAGTATTTCGGCTTCATTCTTTGCATTTCAGTATTCGATTCCAGTATTTTGTACTCGAGTATTTGCACCTTAGTATCGACTTCAGTATATGTCTTGTATTGTCATACAAGTAATTTAACAGTTGTTCCAACTGACTCAGTTAAATATGTATAGATTAGATTGAAGAGTGAAAACGAATGGAACGTTAACGAACATGTATTTTAATACATAAAGCTGTGAACTTTTTTATCGTGGTAATATAGTTTCAGACAACAAAAGTTTTGAGTCAAGATCTGCTTTGAGCGATACCAAACTTAATTCTTTTCCTAACAATCATATTAGGACTTCGGACCTATAACCCAATCTGTTTGGCTCGTCCACTTTTCCATCACCGATCATTATATTTCTTTATAGTTTATAATGTGCAGAAATACAAAAAAGTTATACTAAACAAGTTAAGAAGTCTAAAAGCAAAGGCTCAGAAACATATTCATGGCTTAGTGAAGGAAGAAAAGCTATAACACAACATATTCATAGTTTTATAGGACAAGATTTGGATGCGGCTTCAAAGAAATACTCTTCTATTTTGAAGGGCTTCATTTATCAATTGCGCATGTAACAACATGCTACATTAAATTATATCTTGTGTTTCAGCTAGATTTTCTGAATCTTATAATCTGGAGCTTCATTTTGATGGTGAGGTATGAAGTTAGCATTCAAGATAAAGTAATCCAATTATTTTAGAATGTTTGGGCAATACACAGTGGGTATTGTAATTTTAAAAAGCAGAGTTGTACCAATTTTATCTCTGTGCTTACTATGGTATGTATAACATGTGCATGACTCAAAAAGTCCGCTTGTATAAGAAAAGACGTCATAAAATGAATGTACAGCTATGATAGGCAACAACACATGGCTGCATATACATGAGATCATAGTCTACGGATTCAAGAATATTTGTGCCTCAAATCTGCTTTTAAGGTACTCCACTGATTGTCATGACTCTTTTTAGTCTTATTCTTATCTATCAGCCCCAAAAGATAACTTTCATTGAGGTCAGCAACGATCAGTTGACATAAAAGATAACTTTCATTGAGGTCAGCAACGATCACTTGACATATCGATCCCTTTGAAGAGCAATAATACCATCATGATTTCCAAGCCAGTGCTCGATGATCCCTTTTTAATATAGGAAACCTAAATCGTCGGCTGAGTGTATCAAGTTGTTCATGATCCCTGTTGTACTTAAGTTTTATATCAGATTTTCATTTTGGCTTTTGTATTTCAGCATTTGCCTTCAGTATTGGATCTCATCATACTTCAGTATCGGCCTCCAATAGTCCTTCGTTAGTTTACTTCATAAGATCTGTGTAGTTGCCAATTTGAAAGCATTTTTCTGATCCGTGGCTTTGTTTGTGATGCAGGTGGACCATTGATCCTTTAAAGATGATAGTCCTAGCAAAGTGAACTTCATGGCCTGATGCTCCCCTTGAACTCCAGTTTAATATTGAAAAAAGTGATCAGGAGCATCACTCAAATATAGTGTTTAACATGATATAAGCTATCATGTAAATTTATTATCCATAACTTTTATTTGCAAATAATTTGTATCATGATAACAATATGATATTTTGAACTATTCGGTTAAAAAATGTCAAAGTAAACATTTATGACTTATGAGTATTCATACAATTTTAAAATACAAACAAAATTAAGTATTCAGATTATTTAGATATATATGGTCATTTCTTAACATACAAAAAAAATATTCATATTCAAATATCAAACTCTTACAAAAAAAACAAATGGACTTGGAGGTTTTGAAACTTTTATGGATATAGATTTACTGTCTTAAAAAGGTTTTTTGAAAATTTCACAAGCATTGGTAAATTTAGAATTTTCGTAAAAAGTTTTTCATGATAAGAACTGTGTTGGTATATGGATTGTGAGTATGTATATTCATGTTCCACGTACTTCAGAATATAGAGTTGTGACCATTTACTCATGATGCTCCAAACCATCACTGTTTGACCACATAGGGCCATAGATATAAATGAAGGTTGCCACTCATATACGAGTCACTCAACAAGACTTATATGCAATGTGCGTTATGGGTACTAAGATAGTAAATGAGATTTGAGGGTTACCTCATGTACTCCCATTTACTTATTATGCTCAGTTTATGGTTATACTTTTATAATAACGGTAAAATATAATAAATATAGCTTGACTATCAACTTAATACATTTATTTACATAATACAAAAAACCCACAAATATAACTAAACACAAATAAAAAAAGATATAAGAGTCATTATAAAGCACAAAGTGTTTCATATTAAAAGAAAAAGGTAAATTTATAAAGTAATATTAGTGTTTATTTTTTTATCAACAATTATTTCATTATATTACTTTTTAATTAATCCCGGACAAAGTCGGGTATAATACTTTCATTCGCTATGTGTAAGATGAAGAATCTTATATGTCTTTGTAACTATATGTTGATGCTTTAGTTGGCTTCAACTGGCGTTTCAAAAGGTTATCAGCTAGAGGATGAGAAAGTGCGCTATGCACCATATTTTTTGAGTTGCTAATCTGAACAAGATAATATCATGGCAAAACATGTTTCATCCAACGGAAAGGAGAGTAGCCAAGGGAATATCATGTTCCTTGATGAAATTTGTGAATGGTTTTCTGTTATTTGTTGATGAGATCTTGTGTTGACTGGAGAGGTTTAGGCTGGAAATTGACATCACCGAAGACAACACATCCACCATTGTGGTTGGCAAAACGCTGGTGGAAGAGCAGTTTGCGGTATGGGTTTTGATTTGACATAAATTATATTTTAGTCAACTGTGTTCGCTTATTTTGATGTATTTATTAGATGATATGTGGAATACTTCCCCCGATGTGCCCTTCTTGCCTCTTGCTATTAAATTGTCATTGATGATGTCACGTTAGGTAAATTGAGCTTGAGGCAGACGTCCTGATCGAGTGTCTTGAAGAATATTGGCCCAGTACCTGCGCTTGCAAAACCGAGTGAACGCAAGCTTTGTAGGCAGTAAGTTGTACCTTTTTGTGTGTGCTTTTCTATACATGGTTCATGATGTTCGGTTTGTGATTGTTGGATTACATGTGTATTTGTACGTTGTCATGTTACGTAGGCCAATTATGAGATTTTCATATTGTTGTAACATATTGGAATATTATTTTAGGCGTGTGGAAGAGTTTGACTATGAAGACTTGTGAATGCGTAGATGATAGTATCACTCCTGTCAAGTCGTCGTCAAGACGGAGGTAGAATTAACATGACCTCAGTCTTTCTTGAACTGATAAGTGATACTTATTAGTTTCAATGATTGCAGGTTGTTTAAAGATTTCGAGCTTATTGATGATGCTACTGTTTAGTGTGCCTGAAACTCAAACTACTAAAAATTATGCTTAGAGACATCTGATCATGTTGTTAAAAAGAAAAGAAGAAAGATCAGCATATCATATTCTATATATCTCAATTATATTTCATCATCAATAACAATAGAGTTTTTAACGACTCTTATTAATATGAAGTTTGCTACTTCCCATTGGAAATTTTGGTATCTACTTCCCATTGGAAATTTTAGTATCTTTCCCTTCTATACTCTTAATATAATTTGATGTATTATCTCCCATGTACCGAGACTGGGTGAGTTAACTTCAAACGTAAAAGTCATTTTGTGGGCACTGAACCAGATCCTATTAATCTGACGAGTGGTAATCACTATTGGATAAGGTTGCAATAACAAGTTATGGTATGCCTCATGAGTCTTCCATTCTGAATAGGCTATTAGGTATGCATAAATAGTGAACCACTCTTAGTATTTACTTTAGGTATTCTTTGAATCCTCCATGGCTACCTTCGGTATAAATACTAAATAGGTTATATTTACTGAATTAGTTACAACATTAAATATTTAACATATCTACTCTCAGTATTTACTTGCATTGCCTATCCAACATTTATACTGAAATTCACTTCAACATTACTGTAGTTAAGCATTGCCTATTTAGTTGTGATACTGAAACTGAATGTATATAGTGCTTATTCGGTGTATTGAGAGTGGTTCAGTATTTACTGATAGGCATTCAGTAACGATACTGAATTTAACGCCAATATCACTTTAGTTATACCCTTTTTATTTGTGTACTAAGAGTGGTTTAGTATCTACTGAGTGCTTATTTAGTATACTAAGAGTGATTACTGAGAGGCATACAATATTGATACTGAAATTATCTCTAGATCATTTAATTATAAACTTCTTATTCGTGCACTGAGAGGGCTTTAGTATTTACTGAGAGGCATTGCTTAGTGATATTGAATACTGATGTTAAGCACTGCCTATTCAGTAATGATACTCGGATTAATTCCAAAATTAGTGAAATACTACACTGCTTATTTAGTGTACTCAATGGTAGTTTAGTATTTATTGAGATTAGTCACTATTAATTCCATAATTACTAAAAGTATTACTTATTCATTATTTATAATTCTTGATATTTGTATAATGCTTGAAAGATTCATTTATTGTCGGATATTGTTTCTTTATCAAGGCGTGAAGTGACTGAAGATATTTATACATTTCAAGAGGCGTTTGGTATTGGTGTTTCTTCGTAGTAAAAAATGGAAGTGTGTAATAAAAGTGAGGTAGGCGATTTGGTGGTTCCTGCCCATTCTTCTCCCACATTGTTGCCACTGGAAGCTGTTGAGATCAGTTTTTGTAGGGACTTGTCGTTGGAGAAAAGTCTTGGAGGGTAGGGGAAAAGGACCAGAAGATGCCAAAGTCTAAGATGTGAAACCAAGTCTTTCTCTCTCTCTCTCTCTCTCTCTCTCTCTCTCTCTCTCTCTTAGTGAAATCACTTGGGTATGATAACCAACTCATCTAATCAAATTATGGTTTATGGGAGAAAAACACACGTTTTTATCACACTCTTGTATTTGCTATGATTTTTCGAAGTCAATATAAAACCTAGACATATGAACTTGAATCTGATCAAAACGGAGCTCTCTTTGAGAGACTTTTTTGTATGGATCTTATGACTATTCTTGAATTTTCCTAGAATTTCCAATATGTCTAACAGTCCAGGTAGTCTTGCATACTCGCCACATCAGCACTTATAGCTGGTGGACCTTTCTGCCTTCCTTGACTAAGTGGGGGTCCAAATGTTTGAGTTAAACTGAGATAATTTAGCTCTAATTAATTTTGGGATGTACTGATATTTTTCTTTTATGAGTATGTTGATGTATTGATTTGAAGAGATGTTCGGTTGAATTTAATGGGAGTTAAAAGTCAAATACTCTTTTGCTTCTTGTGTTCAGATTACTCTTTGATTTCTAATGCTATTGAAATTTGGTGGTTTGAACAACCTGTCATGATCTCAAGAAAAAATGTCAGGCTTGTATGTATGCTTCTTTTAGACCTATGACATGCCGAGTGGATCCATCTCCTAAGTTCTGAATTTTCAACTTTCACTTAAATAATATTTGAAGCATTTATTAAATTCGTTTATTAATCTGACTTGGGGTTGAATTAGTTTACATAAGTTTGTTAAAGATCGATTACACTATAGTAAGGATATGTAACAAGTTTAACTTGACAAACT
>JANDBE010213128.1:0-13393 GCA_024320915.1 Erigeron philadelphicus
TCATAAGTCATATATATGGAAACTTAGTATCACAATAATAAAATATATAATGAGATATATATATATATATATATATATAAAATCTAAAGATCAATATTTGATTACAATTAGGTAATTATGAATTATGAATTTTTTTTTAGTTACACCAAAGTGACACATGTCGTGCAGAGAATGCACCAAATGTCTATCAAAAACCTTTTTTATATTAAATCTCGTATTTGATTATAATTAGGTAATTATAAATTAGGAATTCTTTTTAATTACACCAAAACTGACACATGTCGTGCAAGGAATGCGCCAATTGTCAATTAAAAAAATTCACAATCTTGTTATAGTATATTGGTAGATAACTAAAAATGATATCCGGCCCTTAAAAACCTTGACCCATTAGGCCCATCTTCTCTTTTCAGCTTGATTCGTATCAAAGTGCTAAGAAAAAACATACCTTCTGAATTACTAAAGATAAACAGGAAACGCTTATTGTATCACATGTCCTTTTTAGATACATGAAGTCAATCCGTTTCATATTTGATCTTCAAACCCATAAAGTATTATGTGTACAAAGGTAAAACCATCCTCTTAGAACTAACTTAATATGTATTACAGTCTCTTATTGCATCTTTCCTTATTGAAAAACCTGCTGATGAGTTAGTCCTATGATCATATTCCTAAAGCTAAACAACTCTCATTAGTCCTAAAGATAAACAAGAAACCGTCGCTGCATCACATCATGATAACCAGAAACCATCACTGTATCTGTAGCAGTTTGTGAGCATTCAAACTATATGTATGCAGTAGTACAGTTCTCTCTTACAAGTATTTGTAGCTTAATGCAGATTTTCATAGGTATGCAAATGTTGTCTTAGAGGTAATCCAGAAGTGCTTAGAAAGAACGTACCTTGTGAGTTGTGAGTAATTTTTAAATAATGTTCTTGTTAATATACTTTATAATGGTTTGAGATGTAACTTGCAGTCATATGAGCATATGACTAACTCATCAGCGGGTATTTCAATAGGGGATGGATGCTATGGACAGACTACCATACATATTAAGTTAGTTCAATGAGAGTATTTTACCTTTGTATATATATTATGGGTAGAAAGTATGGGATGGATTGAATTCATGTATCTGAACACAACATGTAATGTAGTGATGGTTTCTTGTTCATCTTTAGGAATAATGAGACTTGTCTATTGTCTAGTTATCATGATGGATTTAAGAGTTCACATTCATCATATTTTCTTACATACAGTTAGAATGAGGTTGGTTATCAAAGTTACCTCCTAGTAATTACCCACACATTATTTAATACTAGCATGGTACCAGCGCATTCTTGCAATGAGGTGGCAGGGAAGAGAAGGAGTGACATGTCACAACTCACATGTTTATTGGGTGCGGGAAGAGAGGGTGATGTGTCAGGGTCTAGGTAATTGCGTGATATCATTGCATTGTTGTTGTTAAGTTCCATGAAAATGGGTCCAGCTTCCTTACCATTGCATTGTTGTTAAGTGCTGACATATCCTACTAAAAGCAGTGTGTTAGAATTAAATAGACTAAACGGTTCATGTTCAGCCGCAGATATTTTGTTTATAGTATGCTTGGTATTTTTCCAGCTTCTTAAATATTCATTTAAAATTTGGTGAATTGCCTTCTTGCAGTTTTGCTTTGTGAGATCTGATAAGCTAAACCAAAGGTCTTTCAGTTACAAAAAGAAGGGTCATTCTTATTCTGCATGGATCATCAAGTCAGTGATGAACAACAAAGAATCAAGCATTAATGGTGATGAGGCAATAGAGCCAGCAAGAATTCTTCTCGAGAGACTCTTTGCCCAAACACAAAAACTTGAAGAAAAGATCGGTAAAGATTTGAATCTACCTCAAGATATTGAGTTAGAATTGAACCTTGGAAGGCTGGAATCAGATCTTCAAACAGCACTAACTGTTTTAAGGAGAAAAGAAGAAGATTTAGAAGATGCAGAAAATAAATTGCTATCAGAGTATCGTGAATTAAACCAAGCTAAAGAGGAATTGGGTAAAAGGGAAGATGTTATTAAGTCCACTTTTTTGAAGCAGGAGATACTTGAAAATGAGCTAAAACAAGCCAATCTTGACTTGGCTTCTCAAGCAACCGAAATAAGAAATCTAAAACTTCAACTTGAAAAGCAAAATAAAGAGATAGCTGCTGCTCACACAGCACTTATATTGAAAGAAAATGAATTGAACATCATGATCAACGAATTAAGGATGAAATCAGAGGAAGCTGAGAATACTGAATCCGAGCTTAGGTCAAAGGCAAAGCTTTTGGTCGAAACAAGAGAAATTTTGGAGAAACAAACGGCTGAGATTCAAGAATTGAGAAAAGACCTTCAGGAGAAGGATGAAGAACTCCAAATTTCTATGACACTTCTTGAATTTGAAGAAGAGAAAGTTAAAGAAGTTGAAGCGAATTTGGAGCAGCAGACTATGGATTGGCTTGTGGCACATGAAGAAATGAAGCAGTTAACACATGAAGCTTCTAAACGGGGGGTTGAAGCTGATGATTCCTTGGAAGAATTTACAAAAGTGAGAAATCTACTTGCTGATGTAAAGTCAGAGTTAGTAGCGTCACAGAAATCGCTGGCTTTATCTAGGAAAAGAATGGAAGATCAACAAGAGATTCTAGAAAAAGATCTTTCAGAAGTTAAAGAACATCAGGAAAGCTTAAGATTATACACAAGAAGTCTAGTTAATGCAGAAGTGGAAGTTGAAAGTGAAAGAGTTAAGCTCAGACTTGCAGAAGCTAGGAATCAAGAGCTTGAGCGTGATTTATCTATGGACAAAGAACTAATTAAGGAGTTACAGAACTGCTTAAAAGAGGAAAAACTTTCTTTGCAGCAAGCTACTGAACAAATGTCGGTTCTCAGAGACGAACTAGATCGTAGAAATTCAGAATATGGATCATTGCAAAATGTTCTCGAGTCCAAAGAGTCCGAACTTGTGGAAGCAAAATTACAGATTCAACATTTGAAATCTGAGCACACATTTCTTGATCATATGTTAAAGGAGAAAGAATCTGAACTATATGATGCAAGGAAGATGTTAGGCGAAGTGAATCAAGAAATCGTCAATCTGAAAACACTTTTAAGTAGTAGGGAAAATGAGCTTACTGAAACAACATCAATGCTAAAAGAGAAAGAGGAACAAGTCGAAATGATCCAACACAATCTAAATGAGACAAATTTGAAGTATTCTGAAGCCACAAGTGCTGTAGAGCGGATTGTTGAGCTTATAAACAAAATAGTTAATTCTATTGAAGAAGGAAGCGATATTTCATCCAAAGATAAACAACTTGTAACCGAACTAGACGTGATCAGGGAAACATTAAGGTTGCGGGAAATGGAAGTTTTCCAAACCCAACGAGCTCTTAGAATTAAAGAAAAGGAGCTTGAGATAGTGCTAGAACAATTGAATGAACAAGAAAAGGTCATGATGGTAATGAAGCAAGAATTGACACAAGATGCTGATAATTTAAGGAAGCTTTATGCAACGGCGCAGCAGAGCATCGGGGAGAAAAGTATTGGCGAAATGGCCGTTGAGAAATTGCAATTAGAAGCTGCTCAACTTGAAGTTAAAGCTGCAACTAGTGCTCTTGAGAAAATAACGGAGATGAGTAGAGAGCTTTTGCGAACGACTAGTTTAGTTGTAGAGGCTGATTATGACCTCGATATTTCAACACAACACATGGTTAAAAATGAGGTACATGTTATGGAAGATCAAAGTTTTACCGAATTGAAAAATGAAGTTTCAAGGCTTTCAGATTTCACCGAAAGGCTCATTCAAGAGGCTGGAATTTCTGGGGATTCTGGTGTCACTTGCTAGTAAGCTTACATTTTTGTTGTAGATAAATGTGTGCTCTCTGTAACAAGCGGTGCTTTACTTCTTTACGCACCAAGTGTTTTTGGTCGTTGAATATACATGGCGTGTAACTAGATATCGGAATTTAGACCCGTCAATTATAAGTAGGTCGATTCAAGTTATGTTCTCTCAACAGACATGTTGGAAAGCAAAGGAGAACCCCAAGTGTATTTTTAACCTATACTACCTCACTCATTTAGAAGGGTTATACAGTTGTTAATTTATTATTTATAATTTTAGTAATGAAACTATTCTTTGCAACTAAAGACTAAATTTATTTACTGACAACTTTACCATCAACCGGACCAAAAGTTGTCCCTCCAACAAGTAACCAAATTTGTTAAGTTTGATCCGTTATCCAACGTGTTGTGTTTGTCACCTCTAAACAGAAAACTAATCATTGGTAGTTCAACTCTTCAAAATATTTGGTTCGTGTATTATACACGTCCTTAAATTTAGAGTAATTTAAAATCTAATGTAAAATACAATATACATGGACTAAAAATGAAGAAAAAGACAAAACCCATCCAAAGTGGTTTCCTACTTTCCTACCTTAGTAAAAAACCTACGAAAAAACCTCTCAAGTAAAGTATATCCCCCATTCTCCTTTTTATTTGTTTATTATCATGTTGTCTTCCTCCTTAATGATTGAATGATTTGATGTATTTCTAATTTTCTATTCCCCTGATCATTATAATCATCATCATAAGTAGGCATATAATTTCATATATTTGATATGCAAATTTTGGCAGAAAATAAACTTAACTCTGAAACATATAATCATCATTTGCATGATCATGATCATGATCATGAGGATTACATCGATACAAATCATACTTTTGAGATAATTGGATCAAGACCCTCAAATTTCTCATCATCACGGCCTTTTTCTCCATTGGCACTTGTAGAAACACTATCTCGAAAGAGCTTTTCGTCATACGGGAAACTTCCTTTACAACCTATTAAACTTACTGTTCTTAAACTTGATGGTTCTTCCTTTGGTAACTACTTTTACTATATCTATTTCTCTGTTTTTTTTTTGCAAATACATGTTTGTATTGAAATTCGGATGACAGATATAAGTGTTGTGAAGAACCCGACAGTGGCACAACTGAAGCAGGCTGTGGAGGATGCTTTTTCTCATTTGCCTAAACATGGAATTGGCAAGGTTTCTTGGTATGCCCTTGTGATTGATTAGTATCGAAATCGTTTGTTTTTATATGTTATCGATAAAATGTAAATATCATTCATATGCGATAAATCTTTAGGATGTGTAACGTGTTACGACAATTACAGTTGATTATTCTTAATTTGCAGTTTTTGACCTCCAATCCTTAAGTTTCGAATACAAATTTGTCCATGATTAGAATAGACGACAAAATCTGATTGATGAGTCGACTTAAATACCATTTTAGGCCCTTTTAAATGTGATTTGAGAAATGATTTAAATATGATGATTGAATGACTTTCGGTTATCAAGAAATCTAAGGAGGTTATAACCATAAACCATTCGTTTTCACATCAATGGGTTGAAGTTGCCCCCTTCAACCCTTCGGCTTTTTTTCTTAATTAATGTTAAGTTAGTGATATTTATTTCATTTTGCAATTCTATATAGGAATGCCAAATCCATGAAATGTGACAAACAACCGTAAAATTAGTAATTTGTATGATTTTTTGGGTAAATTCTTTTGTCATTTATTAAAAAGTTAAAGAGAGGTCAGAACACCAATTTGAGGATCTCCATTTCTAAATTGGAGTATGTTTCTGTGCATTTACAATCTGTATACATTATGAAATTTTGATTGTGTGTGAAGGTCACATGTATGGGCACAATTCTGCTTAAGTTTTGATGGTCAGAAGCTTCTTCATGACCAAGATACTGTCAGTCTTCATGGTATCAAGGACGGCGATCAGGTTAGCAGTTCATCCTTTGTGTAGTAAGATTCTTTTATCTGAAATAACTGGATGATTGTATTTACCAATTTACGAGTATATATATGGTATCTAAATCAACTATGCGTTTTTTGGTAGAAATGAAAGAAAGCTCACATGTTAACATGAGCAGACATGGGTGGTTTTGACCCATTACTCAGCTCAAATGACCCACCCGTTTGCCACCTATACAATGATTTTTGAGTTGAATCGCTCCTAAGGGAATGACTTCTTTTATTTTGTTTGCAGCTTCAGTTTGTCCGACATACATCTATTAGTTACAATCTTGTAAAGGAAAGATCAGAAAAGCATGATTCAGACTTGGTAAAAACGGCGTAAGTTCTTTGTCTTTGCATTACTTTCTTTTGAGGCATTGCTTCGTATATCTAGCAAAATAATTGATATCCTTCTTTCTGATTAAGACGACGATGTATATTTGACTTTAAGGTCAATCATGTAGATTTCATGTTCAAAATCGATATGATTTGGTAAAACGCATATTTTGGTTATTGTTAATGATACTGGATACGCGTTAGGATAACGTTGTATGAATCATTGCATCCTGAAATGGACACCCAAGCTTTTAAGGCTCCTGTTGGGGGGCTTTTCCTTCTGCACCAGCTGAGTAGTACCGTCGGTGAAAATGTCCCTCTCTGGTGCCATGTCAGCATTCGCTGAACATGTCCTATGCGTGCATGTCCAACCAGCAAATATATTGAAGATTTAATGAGAGAAATATGAATGCATTGATTAAACGTTCAAACTAACCAACCTTGCCCAGATTTTCAACATCATATATTTGCATGATCCAATATATCTTTTATTTCATATATTTTCTCTTCTCATATTGAGCAAGCGCAAGATACAAATAATTATGGGATTTTAACAGGTCACCAAGCACACAAGAACTGCAGAAATACATGCCTAAAAAGGAAGGGGATCATCAATCTAGTGTCGCGCAAAATAATTCACACCAGCTAAATAATGAGGAAAAGGAAGAGGGCAGTTGTGATGATATTGTTGTCAACATGACATGTCAATGCAGCTGGGCTCATCTATTAAGACGCCTATTCTCGTACCGCAGTAGAAAAAGTCACGATGATACAAGTTATGAAGCACTTGCTACTTCAAATCATCCTGAAATTTGAAAAGGTACGAGACTTTAACGAGTATCACAACCAAATATTATTGACTGAGATGGTCTTAACTACTAGATATGACGAAAGCAGTAGACGCTATTCACTAAGTTAGTAGTGTGTTGTCACTTAAGTTGCTTGGAAGAAAAATACATGTTGGGTCTTCAATTAGTGATTCCAGTATAGGAATCCAACTGGTTAAACAATACACATATATGACAACTGAGCTATATTGACCTGAGTACTTGTAAGTCAATTTGCCTTTTTTTCTTTATCAGCAAATCTGCATCACGGATGATTTCCGCATATATCTATCTCTAACAGGTCAAATGAATTAAACAAAAAAGTTAGATAAATGTGAGGCAATTATGTTAAACCCCTAAAACCTAATAAAACAACACCCTAAATCCTTATATTCGGAGTTTTAGATTATTGGTACCATTATAACTCTATTTTTGTGTAATCATTGTTAACACATAATTATCTATGTGGTTTGACCTATTTGTTACCTGTACTGAATATAAGAAGCAAATGTTCAAAAATATAAAAAAAAAAAGAACATAAGAAGCAAACCCGTTATACAACTTACCAGTCCATATTGCCCATGTACATCATTGTTGGTTATAAAGCAGATATTCATAAGGTTAGTCGCCCCACATTGTTGTTTCTCGAACTGTTTAATGAGTGATATCTATTTGTCTATTTTGCAGTCCACCATACATAAGGAACTTAGGGACATGATTCTTATCGTCTTATATCATGTTCTCTAACAGCTTTAACCGGAAAATCATATCATTTGTGATGACGATGTAGCATGTAAAGGGTGATTCGGCATGCGTGGATCGCCTTGAAAACCATAGCTTGTTTTGTTCCAGTTTGCAGACAATGGATCGGAATTTCAATATTACAAGATCTGTTTGTTTCGAGGAGCTATTTACTAGGATTAGGATTTCTTACAGAAATGGGTCTCAATTGTTGTTCTTTAGTTAGATTTTTGCGAGTTTCATTTAGAGTTTTGCAAGAAACGCAGTAGAGCTGTAAATGGGCAAATTTGTCTGCAAGAACTGGTCTAAATAGACAATATTGTAGAACTATTTGTAAAAATAATGTAGCATGCCTTTTTCTAAAATTGCCCATGAATATCTAATGTGGCGTGTGTTAAGATTTTTGACCAAATGCAATAACATAACCAAAAGTAATACCAATCGATTATAACTAGTTTATTTAACCCGCGCTTCGCGGCGGTTAAGAAAATTATATTTTTAATATATGCTAAAGTCGGTCCAATATTTAGCCAATCAATCAATATGCCATTTATATAATTGTAAAAGATTGATATATACATTAGGTTTTCAAACCTTGGATTATATTAAACATTTAGAAGAACTATAAAAAAATGTTAATTGGACGGGAACCTCTAGTTCCATGTACCATTTGGTATCAACTAATTCTCAAGTTAGTTTAGTATCCAGGTGAATATCAATTACTTAATAATCCTCTGATTATCTCAAGTTTACCTTTGACAAGACTCGAATCCAAGATCCCCTAAGAAGTGGCGGTTGATGGTCACTGAGTTATTACCCGATGGTTACATTTAGAAGTTCTATCAGAGAATTAGATGTGTTGATAGGGACATATTGTTTGTTTGATTATGGATTGTTGAGCTCAATAGTGTTATCCTCTTAACCTCCTCAAATTTAGAATCTAAACCTATTAAGTTCTTAACGGACCTAAGGTGATAAGAAGATAATCTAGAGTGAGAAAGCTATTGGTTTCTCTCCCTAGAAGGATGTGTGTTTTGATGACTGATTGAGTGAATTGAATGTTGTGTAAATGGAATGATTCAATCATCTAGTATTTATAGACTGTCCAATTAGGTCGTCATTGTATTTTGGGTCCGTCGGAAATGGGACTTAAGCTTTTAGGATGTGACCCAATTTGAGACTATCCCAGGAGTAAAACCTTCGAGAATGATTATATATTTATTCTTGAGAATCTCATATCCAATCATAAACGTGTAACATATTAACATACACAAACTTTATATGATAAGTGGACCATGGAAAATGGACACTCATGAAGCTCCTGTCTGGGGATAGTCTCGGCCATATGGATAGCCCTTGTCATACTATATACTCCGTATTATATATACATATACGTATAATATATGTATGGGGATACATACATTAGAGAAAAGTTAGTCTCGACTTACTCCAGTCATGCTAACGCTTGGAAAGTCATTAAACTAGCTCTGAATGAAAATTTCTTTTAACACGTTATATATGTGTATGTCTCAAGCAATTACATTATTCACTATACATATCTATCTATATATAAACTAAAATAGTAGTTATTAAACCTATCTAAGACATCCTAAACGTAATTTCAAACCTCTCTAAACATTCCAAACCTAATTCTAAACCTCCCAAAGCTTGACTTTTATTCCCAAACCAATTTATTAATTTAAAATTTTCGTTAAAAAGATAACACTCAGACCTAATATACTCGGTCCGCCTAAAACCCTACTGTTATTTTCCCCCTTTTTAGGTTAAACTTTGAACAAGTCTGCAATTACCTATATACTAAAAACTTATATGACTTTTACCACTACTTATGCATATAGTACAACTTACATGTTCTTATGCATGTTTTACAATCTTTTTATGTATACATTCATCTAGATCACTCCTTTATCTATTTCTACTGTCTTCTCACCTGCCATCTTCTTTGCACTTTTCTTCTCATAATATCTCTTCTTTAAAATTATATCCACTTTGCTATTGTTGGTTTAACTTGAAGGTATATTCCTATTAGATGTCTATTACTTATTTTACATGATATATGAATTTGAAATTCTTTCAATTTTGTAGTTTTAGCAGCAAAATTTTTAATTTTTTAGGTTAAGAAAATTAAAGTGTTTCGCTTCAATGTAAGGACTCACTTAATTCTACGAAGAATCTTGCAGCTATAGGGTTTATTTGGCTGATAAAATTACTTGAATTGTTGGACGGCAGATTTTATAATTGTTGTCCATTTACCATGCTAATAAAGACCTATGCCTTCTTTGACTCCATCATCAACGTTTCTTTCATTTGTTTTATTAAACCATCTTATATGGATTATACTAATATATTATTTCCTACGTTATTAGAATTGCCAAAGACCAGTTTATCGCCTGATTTTGTGGACTTTTTATTTCTTTTGTTGCTCGATTTATATATTTTATTATAATAATATTATTATTATTTGGTTAATTTAAGTATCTGGGTTTAAGACCCGCTTTTGGATAATATATATGCTTCTCTTGAATAGTCACCTGACTAATCAAAATCATCAAAGGAGCTCCTCATTTTAAAAAGGCCGTCCCTTGAAACATATGATGAGTTTCTTTTTAACTTATCATTCCTGTGGTGAACCGTATGATAAAAGTGGCACCTTTGGTCCTATAAAATCCTTAAATAACAACTCCATGTCCATATAACATTCCATAGTCTTCGCATCAGTAATTAGTGCTTCCAACCTAATGAGATTATTGACATTTATATCACTAAATGA
This sequence comes from Erigeron philadelphicus, assembly GCA_024320915.1. Taxonomy (NCBI): domain Eukaryota; kingdom Viridiplantae; phylum Streptophyta; class Magnoliopsida; order Asterales; family Asteraceae; genus Erigeron; species Erigeron philadelphicus. Next base: position 10,519 of record JANDBE010213128.1, read on the forward strand.
TTTTTCTTGGTTTCGTATGATGTTGTTAGCTTTTACAAAATTTCATCAGCTCTTTTTTTTCCCCTTTCATTGTTTACTTATTATATATTACTTCATTGTATTTTCTTTCCAGGTTAATCTAAATTAGCGGTTTTTTTCAGGTAGAAGCTCTATTGCCAGGTTTATTATTCTCTATTTTTCATTGTTAGTATATACTATATTACTATTTGTCTTTAATTTATTAGTATATACTATATTACTCTATGTCTTTAATTTCTTAGTATATACTATATTACTTTCTATCTTTAATCGGTGTAATTGCGATAAATTAAAAGATGTCGTCCCCAAGAAAACGTAAACACAACTCCCAAAATACACTTAAAAACACTAATTGCACAGTACTTAGGGATACTCGGCGTCGTTATGACACAACTATCGGTACTTTTCCTTCTAACGAACCTTTGTATATAGACCTTGGAGACTGCAATTGCATCTGTGAGTATTGTGGCGCACTTTTTTGGTATGAAGAACGTTGTCAGCAAACATCTGTTAATAGACATATCAGATATAAATAGTGTTGTAAAGAGGGCAAGATTAGGTTACCATTTCCTGGAACATATAACCTAACTATTACTAATCTTTTTACTAAAAATGAATTTCTCAATAACATACGTGCTTATAATTCTATGTTCTCTATGACGTCATTTGGAGCAAAAGTAGACGATAGTATCAACGATGGTTCTGGTCCATATGTTTTTAGAGTCGAAGGGCAGATATGCCATTGGATTGGAACGTTATGTCCTCCGAGAAATGAAACGCCACGATTCTTGCAAATGTATATTTACGATACTGAAAATGAAATCGCTCACAGATTGGAACCCTTCAATAACAACGCGCGACATTCACTTTCTGCTGACTTTGTTTCTCTTATTTCAAATGAACTTCAAAAGTGCAACAAATTAGTTCAGCTTTTCCATAACGCTAGAGACCTTATTCGCCAAAACGATGTGCCTAACTTTTCTATCCGTTTATATAGTTCCTATCATGCACAATCCTATGACATACCAACTGACGGGTGCATCGGAGCTATCGTTAATGACAATGATCCTTTATCTGACGGCTTTGACATCGTCATTCGTAACAAACAAACCGGCCCTCAACGTATTAATAAGTTACATCCACTTTACATGTCGTTGCAATATCCGTTGTTATTTATTTATGGTGAGAGTGGATGGTCTCCTGAAATGAGCCTAACTGCACCTGCTGAAGGTAAAGACAGAAAATTAACCATGAATATGTTTTACAGCTATCAGCTTCATGATCGATTTAACTTATACAGCTTACTTTTAAGAGGCGGTCGTCTTTTCCAACAATACTTGGTCGATGCCTATGTATGTTTAGAACAAGATCGACTTGATTACTATAGGTATAATCAAAGTACATTTAGATCTGAACACCTTCAAGGAATTCATGACGCGATCCTACGCGGTGATACTGATGGCCACGACATCGGCAAACGAATAATCTTACCATCATCATTTACAGGCGGCCCTCGCTACATGTACAAACATTACCAAGATGCCTTAGCAATTTGTAGGGTCCATGGAAATCCACAATACTTCGTTACCTTTACGTGTAATGTCAAATGGCCAGAAATAGAAAGACATCTAGCCAAGTATCCCCCCCTTAAGGCTCAAGATCGTCCGCAGATCATAGCACGAGTGTTTCATTTGAAACTAAAGTCATTGATGAACTTCATAAAAATGGAAAAGCCTTTTGGAGAGATCGTAGCAGGTACATTAACATACGACTGTTAACTCTTTCCATATTTATTAGTCCATTCATCGTTTTTACTCCCCGCACCCTTTTAATACAGACCTACATACCATTGAGTTTCAAAAACGAGGCCTACCTCATTGCCACATGTTGTTATGGGTGCATCCTTCTCAAAAGATCAAAGAAGCTGAAGATATAGATAATTACATCTATGCAGAAATACCTGATCGCGTGCTTGAACCTTATCTCTACAGAATCGTGTCTGAATTAATGATGCACGGCCCATGTGGCTTCACAAATCTGAAGTCACCTTGCATGAAACTAGGTAATTGTTCCAAAAAATTCCCCAAAACCAACGAGGAGACTATGCTTTGACAAGAACGGTTATGCACGATATAGGAGACGATCAACAACAAACGTAGTCATAAAAAATGGTGTTCCATTAGACAATCGTTACGTTGTTCCTTATAACCGTTTACTTTGTTTGTACTATCAAGCACATATTAACGTTGAATATTGTGGCTGGAGTATGTTGATAAAGTACTTATTCAAGTACATATCGAAAGGACCTGATCGTATACGTTACTCAATCAACAAAACTCCTACCACATCGGCTAACGATGGGACAAACACAAACTCTACCCAAGTAGATGAAATCAAAAACTTTGTTGATAGCCGTTTCATTTGCCCTCACGAAGCTGCCTGGAGAATTCTTAATTTTCATATACATGACAGAAACCCACCTGTTCAGTTGCTATCAGTTCACTTGAAAAACATGCAAAACGTCTATTTCAAAGACAAAGATAGGCTGCAAAACATAGCCAACAATCCGTATGCAGCAAAGACAACTCTCACTGAATGGCTTCTTAATAACCGCTACGATGAGAGAGGCAGACACCTGCGCTATATCGATTATATTTCAGAATATCGATGGGACGCCTCTTACAAATGTTGGATTCGTAGATCATTCAGAACAAAACCTGCCATAGGAAGACTCATTTACGTACATCCAACATGTGGTCAGCTTTTTTACTTACGGATGCTTTTAACACATCAGCGAGGATGTCAGACATTTAAATACATTCGTAGAGTAAACGGACAGGTATGCGCTACCTATCGG